>UCOL01004333.1:0-15063 GCA_900474335.1 Ormyrus nitidulus
ATTCTCGCGTGTGAAAGTGTTCTTTGTGCGCCTTGATACCCTGTTAGCGTCGCGAAGGGACTTCGGATCGGATAAAATTGAAAATTAGAAAAAAAGGTCATATACCTTGATTTTTACAATTCAAATGATATTTAAAGTGTTATCTAATGATACACAATATTATTAATTTAATTTAATTCAGACTTGTAAAGAATGACTAAACGAAAGACTTTAGGTGCGCTTCAGATGAAGTGCCAACTCGCGAAAGTGAAGTTAAATAAACGAGCGAGTAGACTGTTCTCAACTTTGTTACGTCTTTCTATATATATGTAAAAAACATAGGCGCTATAGCACCTTTGAATTGAGTATCGTAGTCTGACCAAGCATGTGGATTTTTGTACACGATTTTTCTACAGAATCTCGAAGTCTCTCGCTCGCTTCAGCTTACTCTCTCTCCCTTACAAATGCTTGTTGCATAATAATAAGAAATTAAAATGAAATTAATACAGGATATTTATTATTTAAATTCTCTATAATCAAAAGTCTCGGTAGCGTCTCGAGGCAAGTATGAGTTCGTATGTGATAGCGAAGTAGAATAATACTATAATCTAAAAATCATTTGGGCAAGGCACTTTAAAAGTTTTCTTTTGTTAAATAAATAAATAATAATAAATTAAATAATAATTACATAAATAAAGCTGCTTCTTATAATTGTAGGTATTTTATAGTTTACTTTAAGTCACTTTATAGTTATTTTTTTAACGTTAATGTGATTTATGGAGAAATTTTAAAGTGCCTTACTAAAACACATTAATTATTCAGAGTTGATAGAGTTAAAACTTTATCTACACTTTTACGATTAAAATTCGTTGGATTTATGGTTTTTTTCTCCATAATTTAAATTCTCTGTAGGGCGTTCTGCGACAGCGATGCTTTGTTTATTATCGATAAGCTTTGACCTATCGATTTTCTTAAAAGATACATTTTCATATTAACTTTATCAAGAATTGGTATAATGTCCGTGAATCTCTTGAATCATTAATCTTGTTTTTGACGTTTGGGACAAAAGTAATATCCGGTTTCGAAGTTGATCCATTAAGAGACGACCTGCATCTAAATAAATCATCACCTTCTACGCTTTTGAAAGCAAAAATCAAATGGTAATATTTATATTCATGATAATAATAAAAGGTATAGTAAATTATAGAATGGGTAAGAAATTATTTGATTCCAATTTATATTTCAATCTCTATTTGACGAATCGAAAGTTAATTTGAAATTCGATTTGCATTCAGCGACCTCAATCCTTCAAAATCCTTTTTCTGCCGGAGCAAAATAATCAAGTTACGTTAGTAATCGCGACAACCTTTTGTACACGCTAATGGCCCCACGATGTCGCTCGTACATTTGTAAATCCTACGTCTTGCCGCAGCCTGACTGTAACTACTGCCCGGGGTTAATGCACCCACGGCGCGTATTACTGCACCGAGCGAAAAAGCAGTAGAAAGGAGCGCATACATTAAACTGCAAAAGAAAGAAATTTAGTTTCTGGAAAAGTAAAAATTTTGAAGCAGCTTTATCTTTTTTATCATTGGCTCTGTTTTCTTCTTTAATTACCGCGATTGAGGAAGATTTATTGCCAGCTATTGCTGGTCTTAGTCTTGAATCTTAATTAATACGAAAATTAATACGAAAATATCCGGACAATTAATCATAATAGCTTTCAGATGTCGCTTTCCTGAAAGAAAAGGAAATATCGAGATTGAACTGCGGCGTATTCCGTTATTCAATTCTTTATTCTCTTCTTCGCGTTTACCGCCTATGGGAAAGTGAATTTAAGTAAAATACAATTTATGACTTGGTTATCCTTTGTGAGAAGTCTAAAATTTCCATGTACCCTTTTAATGAATCTATCGACCGGTTCAAGCTGCAGGTAATTGCAAAGACAAAATTTGTAAAATTTAATGTGGATCAAACGAAATACCCCAACCCTTTTATAATTTTTAAGATTGGGATTCGGGTCGTTTTAAAATATTTTGTACACGCTGAAAAATGCTTTACTTCAAATATTGCTGATTAGGTTTTTACAGGTTACTTTTTAACTTTGTAAATAAAGATCTAAAGGTGTCAGGTATTATACAGTATTAAAATTGATCGTTTTCCTCTCTTGATCATAATAATTTTACATTTCATTGCGAGACAAAAAGTATAATCAAAATAAATATAATATCCGCCGTGCAATTAATTTTACACATCTGGCTAAACTACGCGATGGCCTCAGAACAGTCACGTACGCGAGCAGTACAAAGATTGACTGCTTCCCTTCCTCGCGTGAAGATTTCTTCGCATTGCTGTCGCTTTCAAAAGGCCGCTCTAACGAGGTATTCTTTTTTTCGCTTTTACGAAAAGTTTACGGTATGTGCATCGAGCAAAAGTGAAAATTGCACCACCAAAGCTGTAGGTATTTATTTATCAAACAAATTTGCCGAGCGGAAACCTTTTAACTGCGTTACCAATGACTTTGTAAATCGAACGTCGAAGTCTCGTACATCGAGGCGAATTTTATTAGCCTCATTAAAAAGGTAATCCCTTCCGGGACCGCCACGTAATGTTCCCAAATACATTGAAGTTTGGATAATTTCGCAGTGAAAATAAAATTTATGCTCTGTAAATTCAGTTTCCAGTATCCGTAAACGCGTTAAGGTGAATTATAAAACATATTTAAATTTAAGCAAATTATTTCTTTCTTTCAAAGTACATATGCTGAATGAATTTGTGCGTATAAAAAAATTCATCTGAATAATGCAAGATTCTCCCTTATATTGGACTGTACAAAATGGGGTTTCTCAAATGATAATTTCCGAGAAGGACTAGATTTGCATTATTTCATTTTCTTACGCGGCAACTTTCTTTAAGTGTAAAATAACGAGATGCGTTGCAACATTGGCGAGGTGTAGCAAATAATTTGCATTTAAGCTGTACCACTTCAACAGAAATCAACGTCTTGAACTCGTGCAGCGTAAACCTCAAGTACATGCAAATTATAATTTCTCTAAAATGTGCTTTTGTTCTCAAGCAATTTACCTTCCTTAGGAATTTGCCTCTCGTGTGAGTTAACCGCTGCTATATAATTTTACTACTTACATTTAAAAGAGATAGAGGCATGATTTCGCAAAATTTGAAAGTCATAGTTAAAAGCAGATATTTACGACTATGATAGAATCTTAAGAATTATAAATCAAAGGTTCATTTATATTAAGCTGTTTATTAAATCGTTAATTTTAGAATGAAAGTAATGCAACCATAAATCTTGCAAACACCGTGAAACTCGTACGAGCGAAGCAAGAAACATCATCCTATAAGTTAACTCGTTACAATCCAACGTAAATACTGCTTTGCAGCAGCAGTTTCGTCCTTTCCCGTTCGCAAGTCTTACCGCAACGCTTCCCGTACTATTTTAACGTGGAGCAGCGGCAATGTGGTTCAAAGAAAAGGAGTTGCAGGACACGAATGGATATATATATATATATAAATATATAGTGTGACTCTCGCTCGGGCGCACATTCCTTTTAGCGATTTCATTCCTCTTTCGTCTCAGAACCAAAGCATAGACACAAAGTCAGACGATTTTTGCTCTTTTTCACCTTTTCCCTTCGGTCTTGCTTCCGGGACTGAATTACGCGGTCCGATAAGAGTCGATGCGAAACGGAACGAAAAGGAGCGAATGTAGGTGTAAAGCAGAATCACCAAATCTTTTTCGTCAATGGGGAAGAATTTCGCGAGTAGCACTGATAGGCTATACCTTTGCGCCGCGTCAAAAGGAATTTTCTGTTGAGGGAAAAATATCTCTAAAGTTAGTAGGGAATTCATGAGTCGAAGTTTACTTTCAAGACTTTCCCAAAAAGTTTTTCAGAAATTAAAGATTATCTGTAGAAACTGCACTCTTAATTATACATGTTTAATAAAAAACATTTTTTATAAAAAGATTTAAAATACCATAAAAACTATTTTAAACCTTTAATTATCAAATTAAAAATTAAAAATTCAAAATTCAAAATTCCTTTTTAAAGAATTAATTTTTTTAATTATTATAATCTTTTTCAACTTTCAGCGGTTTAAACTGAAGTTACTACTACTACTTTCATTAATGAACAGACGTTATTTTGTATCATAAACGATTATGGCAGATTTTTAAAAAATGAACAAAAGAGTTTTAGAATAACTAT
Source organism: Ormyrus nitidulus (assembly GCA_900474335.1). Taxonomy (NCBI): domain Eukaryota; kingdom Metazoa; phylum Arthropoda; class Insecta; order Hymenoptera; family Ormyridae; genus Ormyrus; species Ormyrus nitidulus. Next base: position 4,206 of record UCOL01004333.1, read on the forward strand.
AAAGACCGCCAACTTTAGAAAATTTTCTTTTCATAAATTTGTTTTTGCAGAAGGGTTGAACAATGTTAAAAAGAATTTTTTAATGCAACTTGATAACGGTAAGCTTCCAGTTATTTTCCATTGAATTAGGGAAGTACCTTTGCATAATTGGACATTCTTCCTGGTGATGACTGTATAAATGAAAATATATGGCGCTCTGAATTTCGATACGTTGTATCATTAATAATTATGGTCAAATTTTTTTTTTGTACAGCTTCATAAAAATAAGTTTAATTAGAGAAAAAAATTAAAGAAAAAGAAATTACTAATTATTTTCTCGTAATTGTAATTTTTAATAATATATAAATTTTTTTTTTACAGCTTCATATAAATATGTTTAATTAGAGAAAAAGATTAAAGAAAAAGAAATTACTAATTATTTTCTCGCAGTTGTAATTTTTAATAATATATTTATATATGATTTTATTTCTTTAATTTTTTTCTCTAATTAAACATATTTTTATGAAGCTGTACAAAAAAAATTTGAAAATATTTAAGAACATAATTCATGATCAACGTATCGAAATTCAGAGCGTCATATATTTTCATTTATACAGTCATCACCAGGAAGAATGTTCAATTATGCAAAAGTACTTCCCTAACCTCGGCTTTTGCCGGATGCGCGTAGAGCGGCGGAGGTTTGCTCGATCTGGGCATGGAGCCGCGTTGGACCCTGGGAACTTTTAAATTAATATTCGAGGCCAAACATTGTAAATCAAGGTGCGCTCCCTCTCTTCTCCCGCTGCTTTTTATTCACTATTCTAAACCTTTTTCTCTCTCTTTTTCTGGCTTTATGCGGAACGGTTCTCTTTCAGAATTTAATTCATGCCTCTGTTGGGAAAAGGAACCGGCCGCTACTCTAGTTACAGCGTTATATTTTTATATCACGTACGGTATCTTCCCTAGATAACAGTTATCCTAATATGTACACGAAGGAGTAAACAATGGAAGTTTGATTAAAAAAAGATGTTAAAGGTTCGCTGCACGTTGAATATTTTATGCTAATCTTTCTCAAAGTTTTAATTTCTTTTCCGTTCCACAAATATTAATTTTAACTCAATTTTCTCAAATAATTTTCTTCCCCTCTCCCTAAAACATATTTATTTAATTTAAAAAGAAAATTTAACTTTGATTCGAATAAATATTCATTTGTTTTCAAACTACAGTTACGCTGAAATTTACATTTTTAATGAAAATTTATGAAAATAATTAAAGCAAATTACGAACACGATATATATTCTTGTAAATTTCCATAAAAGGGGCATTATTACTTTTCCATAAATTGCGCCAACTGAAAGAATAATTTTAATTTCCCGAAAAAGGCATATCCATAATGTACGAGATAGCATTTTTTGCGGCTGGCGTAACATTACAAGGCCATTCCAAAGATTACGTTCCGCTCGCTTTCCTTATCTGTCGGTTGCTGGTACGCGCTCGGAAAGAGGTTATATATTTTTTGTCCTGCGCCGCCGCGTGCTGTAACGGAATCCGAAAATTTATTCCAATCGGATAAGCGAATACAAAATGCCCCCCCCCCCCCGCCCCCCACCCCGCCCTCGTATTCTTACTATCACGTATCTCCGACTTAACTTCCCGAGCGGTGCGTGTAGCGCACGCGCTTTTCCGCTATCGGGAGCTCTCTGTCAAACTTAATGCCGCTGCTGGAATCTGAGAAGGTATAAGGAATAATCCGCAGGAAATAGAAATCGCGGGCGGCGCGCGCCTAACATCGCCCCCGACGAAATTGATTCCGTGCGCTCCGTCGTCGTTGTCGGCTTCTCGCTCTCGGCTCTCTTTCTATCTTTCTCGCCTCTCTCTCTCCTCCCTCGGAAGCTGCGTGACGCTTTAATAACCTTCTCTCCCCGACGATCCTGTGATATAACGTTTCCTTATAACGACTGAGGCGTAATATAGACGCGCGCATATGAAACCGCGATAATTTGTTTTCGAGCTCCGAGGGTGCATGATAAATAGTTATTTGGATCAAGTTTTCGTTTTTTATTATTTTCTGCGGGAAAATTGATTAGCTTGCACAAATATTTGCAGTAATTTCAATCAAATTCAAATATTTGAATTTAATAACTACTACGGAATTTTAATTAAGTTTTCACACAAATTGCTTGCTATTTTTATATAATTAACCAAAGTTTACTGTACTCATAAAATAGTAAAATATAAAAAACGAGACTGTTTACATTTTTGTTTGTAATTAATTCTTAAATTAATTTTGAGTAGTCGGTACACGTGGCCTACAATTTCCTTTATTAATCTAGGCATTTCATCTCAATATATATAATAACCCTTTGTCCTATCTCACGAAAATCAACACAATATCCGTAATTGGGATTTCGCTGAGGCGAACGCGGTCTGATTCATTTAATTACGCGTTTTGAGCCAACTAGTCCAAACATAATTCCATACCGGAGATAAGGAAAAACATAAGGGCTGCTCAAGAAAGCAATGCTTGCAGTGCTCGTCGAGGATGAATTGTACACTAGCCGGAAGACAAGCGACAGAGACAGATACGGAGGACGTAGGTTGTCAACGTAGCAAGAGGCAGGACTCGGGAAGGGACGATGGCAGTAAAGTTTCTCCTTGGTAATCATGACGTCTGCCCGTTCGAGGAAGATGAGCAGCTCTCTCTCCCTATGAGTTTCCAGCGTGGGATTCGCGATGGTGTGCGTAATATCTGGGGGAAGGTTATGCTGTCCCCCTAACGGCTTCATTATCCACTCATCCGACGCTGGAGAAACTTGGGAGTCGAGGGAAGGGAGCTAGGAGAACGATTTTCTCGTCCAACTTTCGAGAAATACACCGAGGATCAAACCCCATTTCTCGAATAGACCGACAAACTTGTCGCCACCGCCGCGGTCGCGTCGTTCCTCAGTTCTAACAGCCATTTCTCTAGTCCTGATGAAGTTTCTATTTACTTGTGCTCCCGAGTATTAACTTTTCGCCTATTAGATTTGTAATTTGTTTAAAGTAGCTTTCGATGATTAGAGTAATATTCTGTTCATCTCTTTTCAAGTCTATATAATTAGAAGCGGATTTTGGCTTTTTAGCCTTTTTAATTTCTTTGTTCCTCAAACTTATAACGGCGAATTTTACTTCATCGAAAATTATTTGCATCCGCTGCTCAGAGCGCAAAGGAGTGGCTCAAAGCGCCTAGCTATAATTAAATGCAGAGGTTTCAATACTGCACTCCTGGACGGAAAAGCTCATCGTACCACTATAGGTTCGAATATGAGGGTGTTTTAAACTCAATAACAAATTTATTTTAACGTGATAAGTACAAAACTATAAACCAAGTGATTAAATTTAATGCTAAACTAATAGATGGAATTCAAACGGCTTGGCGGCGGGCTGGCGGCGAATATCTACGAATCTAAACGCATGCAAAATCGGTGGATATTATGCTCAGGGCGCGTAAAGCAGTGCAAGAGTACGAGAAAAGGAGTTTTTCGCGAAGGTTTCATTCAGGGCGCGAGACTTTACTCCAAGTTCAGTTCTTGGCTCGGTATCCGTAGACAAGAGGGGCACTCCCTTCTTCACACTATTATTCGCGATAGTTCATCGCTCTCTCCATAAACATGAACACGTATAATGATCAGCGGATCGTTACAGACTAATTAAATTTCTTGTCCTCGTTTTATATAATAATACTCGTAACTATGGTGTAGTAGTTGACATAGCATCTGAATGTACCTGCAAATTCAAATTTTCAATATAAAAGAGAATCTCCATGACTAATATGAAAATGGATTGGAGAAGAACGTACAAAAACTATTACGATTGTTTAGAGCATCGAAAAAAATGCCGCTTTAAAACAAAACCCATTCATCTAGATCCGGGGTATATGGAGAAAAAATTGGCCTCAAAGTTCCAGCCTATTTTCACTAAAAAAAAAACAGAGAAATGACAAGCTTTGCACGTTTTTAACTACGTAATTCAAAGCTGAAGAATAAGATAATACTAACAATTCTGATCAGTTTCGATTCAAAGCAGCCCTTCGGACGAGAATAAAATCGTTTTAACTTTCAAACGTGAATGATTCTTTAAAGTTGCATATTTTTCGACGCTCTAACAATGGTGACTCTTCTCTAGCCCACGTTCTTTAATAACTTGCATTATTGTATAAGGCATTTATTGAAAGAAACTTTTTTATTGCTAGTAAATAAACGATTATTTCGAATATATATTATTAAATTTTTACATCCATTTTTTAAGTTCTTATAAAAGATTTGATTCTCCCCATTTTTAATAAAGGATCTTAGTGGTAAGATCTACAAAAGAAACTCATTTCGATCACAGTTCGAGAGATAAAAACTTAGACCGTTGATACGAAGAGTTCGCTTCAGTCATTATTCCATTTGAATGGCTCGCCTTTCTTTTTTCCGTACTCTATACCTACAATATTTTTACATCTGCGGTCTGGACCGCATCTCCGCTCTCCTTATTCTTTCAGACTTTATTCAAAGAGATTCTCCCTTCTTTTTCTTACTTTTATACCCACTGACAGTCTGCTTTCAGTATCTCACCAACTCCGTCTTCGCGACGTTTCGGATATACGAAAAAATCTTTTTCCAGATATCGCTATTTGCGAAGGCAGCCAGGTTTTGCTGTCTCGGCATTGCTCCGCTGTGAGTCTGTATCGATAAAGACGTCGAAACTTTTACGCATTGGAAGAACAAAAGCTCCTTTCAATTTTATATGGTTTCCAGTATTTGATTTCCGCATAATTTTTCGTAAACTCTAAAAGTGTTTATTGTTATTATTAAATATCAGATAACTCTTAACATACCGCCAATAAAAATATACTTTAAAACGGTTCTTATAAACGGATTGCACTAAATCAATAAGTGTTTTCTTAATAATTGTGTTTTTATATAACATTTCTCGACCCACAGTTGTCAAAACTTTTCGTCGAACCTTTAAACATAATATCTGATTTACAAGCATTAACTTTATGCCTGTACAAACCTTAATGCATTTCTTCATTTTGACCTCTCAATTTTCATGTCATTGATACATCACCGTATGAGAGTAAAGCGCCTAGTGAGCTAACAAACTTCATGTGCGCATCGACTGTATAGCCTTTTAGCTCCTTTGTTTGAGCGGCGTGCGGGTGCCGGCAGCCATCAAGAAAATCTCAGCGTTTAAGAGGAGAGAAAGAGAGGGAGGGGGAGGGGGAGCGCAAGAGAGAAAGCAGATGAAATACACGTCAACGTTTCAACGGCAGCGGGGGAGCTTCCCCCGTTAAACGTCCAGCGTCGAAGAGCGCACCTCAAAGCCTCACATCTCACGGATTGCGGCTGGGTTTTGTGGTGTGCGGTTCGCTGCTCACCCCAACTCGTCTCTTCGGGACCGGGCTTTTCGAATAAACGCTGACTTTGAGCTACGAGTTCAAGTATTCCTTTTCCACGAGCTTAGCTCTCCCTTACTTTTCTGGAATGTGATAAAAGAATATAATCCCCCGCAAAATGTAGTTTTCTGTACAGAGCTTTGTCGGGACATTTATTGGACTTTAGAATATCCTTTGGAAAAAATTAAGAATACCAGTAAGTTTTAATACGTTGCACAATTTTCTACATTTTTCGCTTCACTCTATGATGTTAGAAATTCGTTTTTTAAATTGAAAACATGGATATTCAAGAAGAAAAAATGATCTGCGCCACATACTAAACTATCATGTATGATGTATTTTGATCTGCTCAACTGCTTAATTTGGCTCTATCGCAACAGAATTTCGGGGTAGATCTTTAAAAATCTTAATTATTTTCAGGTCAAAAAACTCTTATTAGTAATTTCGCCCATGATGTTGCATGGCACCTATTGTGAACTTCAGCAAACTCAAAGGTGCTACTGCGCCTATACTTCTTATACGGGAGGTAACAAAGTTAAGAAAAGTCTACTCACTTGCACGTTTTACGAGTTGACTCTTCATCTAAGGTGGCCAATTGAAGTTTTACCTCAAAACTGACGCCAAATTACAACTGAAGCATCGTTGTTCTTGAAAGATCTGGATGTTATTCGTCCTTTTAACAGTTTTAAATAAATTTTTATACATGGCGTTTCGTACTTCAGCTGTTTATTTGGTTCTAAATACCGCGCGACTTATTCTTCTAAAAAAGATAAGAAATAATGTGGGGCTTTAGTGAGTCATACAATTAGTAAAGCACTTGGTTCGAAATTGTACCGGTTTTGCAAAAAGTCCTTTCAATCTTCTTTAAGAGGGATCTCTTTGGCTTTTCTATAATTTACTTTCTTTTCAAGATATTCCAGTATGAAAGTGAAATAAACCACGTATAACGTGTAGTAAAAATTAGCATTTAAAACGTACAACATAGGGTTTCGTTAAAGGTATAAACATACCGGGTGTCCAAGAGCAACCGTCCACTCCTCATAAAATCTATAATATTGAACGAAATACAAATTTCGAAGTTTTCTAATAATAGCAAACGGTCCATGCCCGATCGAATAGTGATATTTTTAACGATCAATTCCGACCGGAAGTAGTCTATTCGAACCGGAAGTTATTTGTTTTCAAATAGGACGGTATTGTTTTTATTGTGGAATCCGATTCTGCACCGAAAAATATGAAAGTTTTGGTAAGACCTTTTTTTTCTAAAATGCGTTTTTTTATCCGAAAATAACCTTTGAGGTTGATCTGGTGCAGTTAGAGTTGGCACGTGGATGAGTTGGGAATCCACCTCGATCCTCGGATCTGACAGTTCTAGATTATTATTTCTGAGGAAGAATCAAAGAATTAGTTTATCGTGAGCTTTCCACTACAAGGGCTGAACCAGCAGAAATTAGAAGAGCTGTCGATAATTTCGAAGCCAGAGTACAGGCATGTATGAGCGCATTTTAAGCACTTAAAATAAAAGAGAAGTTTATTTAGTTTATTTATAGTTTAGAAGTTTATTATGTTAATTCAAATGAAATGTTATTAAAACATCTTGATTTGTTCTTATTCTTGTAAAGAAATTTGTTATTTTGTTCGATTAAAGATCTCATAACTTATTTCTTACTCTCTTTGTTATTTTTTTTTTAAAGAAATTTGTTATTTTGCTTAGGAAAATTTTTTTCTGAGAATTCGAATTCAGAAGTCAAAAGTTCTTTGCTTTTACAGGAAACGACACGAGATTAACTTCAAAGGTCATTTTCGGATAAAAAAAACGCATTTTAGAACAAAAAGCTCTTATCAAAACTTTCATATTTTTCGGTGCAGAATCGGATTCCACAATAAAAACAATACCGTCCTATTTTCGAATAGACTACTTCCGGTCGGAATTGATCGTTAAAAATATCACTATTCGATCGGGCATGGACCGTTTGCTATTATTAGAAAACTTCGAAATTTGTATTTCGTTCAGTATTATAGATTTTATGAGAGGCAGACGAGTGGTCTTGTATACTCGGTATATTAAAAGCAACTTCGCGGAACTTCGTAATTAAGCCGCAGTATAAAAATCTCTCAACAAGATACGCGCATTTTTTTAAACTAATAAAAAGCTAAAGCTTTCGCGAAGGTTTTATTAAAAAATACTTGTTTGTAGAAGCGTCCCTTCAATTTTGACGTGTTCGCCTCTGGCAAAGTATGCTTTGCTTATTAAAACAGAAAAATGTTTTCCCGAGAAGGGAATTAATATTTTCAGCGCAAATATAAGAATCGTTTTTTCCAAGTAAACGCAAAGGGCGCAAAGCAAAATATTAATTATTACCCGAAGTTGCGTCGACGCGTTTTTACGCTCCGCGTCCCGGACGCGGAGCTCCTTATTTTTTTTTCTGTTTCACGCCGCGCGCACGGATGCGCGCTACGGCTGCGTACATTGATTTAGAGTCGCGGAAGGACAGTAAATTTTCTAGTCGCGCGCACCAGCGCTGACGACGACGAGTCTCCGCGTAAACAGCTGAGTATGATTCACGGCGTGCGTGCTCGTATATGCGCGGGAGAAATTTCGGCGCGACATGCGAGACGCCGCGCGGCCACTGGCTTCTGCAGATCCATTTGGCTCGATGTGAAAATGATAAATATCAAGGGAAAAGAGACTTTTCCAAATGCGCCGCTACGTCGCTTTTTCATCTTTAAGCTGATTTAAGGTGCTCTCTTAGATTGCGCCTTAATGCTGCGTCTTCCTGCTCTGCGTAATCTTGATTAATCGCTTAAATTAAAGATACTTCATAAATTTCAGGTTTATTCGACTTAAATATAAATACAAATATCTATGAATTCAATCATTTATTATTTATGAAACAAATTCAAAAATTTTTCGAGCTTCGCTTGTCATTGACAGAGTGATAAAATTTAAATTAATGAACAGTTTCGCTTAGTGATTTTGAATATCGGTTGGAGATTCAATCGACAACGATCAGACAAAATCGAAACCGCGTGCACTTAAGCCACTAGCACATTAAGATTTTATCAAAGCATATCGGAGCGTGAAATCGGAAACGGAAAAGCTCGAAATGAAACAACGTCAAAGCCGTTCTGCAAATCTGCATTTGTCGCGGACGCTTGTCACCAGCACTCGATTCCGGCGGTAGCGGCAAAATGAAATCAGCGAGAAATTCGACCGATTGAACGACGGGATTTCTCGCTTCTGCTCCACGACCGCGGGAATAATAGCAATGTTGATTCAGCCAGTGTGACAAAACCGTTCCGACGGAAACGCGTACGAATATCGATTTGTCGGCCGTGAGAGAGCAGGAGAGAAAATCTCTGTGCAGGCTCTTTAGGATAGATAGAAAGAACAGAAGAGAGAGAGAGAGGGAGAGGCAATTGTGAATGGAAGTGCGAGGGTGCGAATGAAAACAAAGAAGGCGAAAGATATCCAATTGGAAAATAGGTGGCTGGGACAGAATAGGCAGAATACTATAATAAAGTGGCGGTTAGCAGGATAATTAATGTAGGAACGGTACAAAAAAAAATAAAGCTTTTCATTGAAATGATTATACAATTTTATTACGATTTTTTCTATTAACCGTCTATAAAATATAAACACATTCGATTCAGGCAAAGAACCACCTCTCCGGAACTTCAGAGTTACTTTCTATTGCTTCCATACTTATAAAAAAATAAAATACATTTACTGTTTACTACTACTGGTTTAATTAAATCAATTTCTAATTAGGCGCTGCAATGAGACTGCAGACGGTGCTAGGTGATTTGCTGTTTTCAGTTTGGAACAACTGCTTTAATTGTACCAACTTACATTAAATTTTAATATTCGTATGGAGTTGATTGACTATTTAACGTTATTATTATTATTATTATTGAACGTATTAACAAATCACATTTGCAGCTTCACCTCACTTAATTGGATCTATAAGTGGTTTCGTATTATTATAATAATATTAAATAATATTTAATTAAAATAGATGATTTTATTGAAATGACAAATTTCTATTGTAATTCATCGTATAGACTGAATTCAAAATTTAATTTGCTTGCATTTCGCTCTTCGCTTTACTGAAATAATACAATTGTTCCTGACCTGGCTGTGTCAAAATCAATTGCATCTTTGCATTGGATATTGATGTAGACTAGCAGAAATTCGAAGTCCTGGGATAGGATGTGAGCTTGAGTTTCCTTGTCTCTATTCTCGAAATTTCCAATTCCTCCGACCCACTAAATGGAGAGGGAAATTGTCAATTCTCTTGAAATTACAAGACATTTCGAAAACGACGTCATCGCAGCAGTGACAGAAGCAGTGGCAACGGCACTTCCATCATTACGATATTCTTGGGCGGCTCCACCCTTGTGTTTCTCTTGTTTAACAACGATATTATTAATGATACATAGATAATTTCATAGTGCGTAATACAGCTAGCAAGCATTTTCACAAACAGTTTTTAGTCTGTTTGTGAATGATGTCCGCCGCACATGAAGCAAATAGTATGAAGGTACCTGATAATTTCTGTTTATCTCTATTATTTGTTTAATTATTTTAAAATACATTTTCATATACATCAAAGACTTTGCAGGCTTTGGAAAAATAAAAACTTTCTACGCAATATATCCGTGAGATCTCCTATGTGGTACAAAAATTTGTATTTGAATTCAACTAGTGCATTTCAAATTCCAATAGAATATTCCGTATGTAGCCTCCGGATCATTTTTATACATACTGTTCTAAAAGTACATAACATATTTATAAGAAGTCCATTTTTATGTAAAGCATATAGTATTTCATGTTATTGATCTCCAACTTTCTGGAGTTATAAGAAGAGAATTTCTGAAATTCTTATTCTTTATACAAGCTTGAAAGTTCAGATGTATTTTTTGAAATAATAACGAATAGTAATAGTTTTTTTAACATTATTTTTAAAAGCCCCTGCCAATTCATTGGCACTTAGCTTCCTTCTAACTAATTTATAGTTCCAATATTATCTCCGAGATTAATTAAAAACAAACAAAATTTAAATAAAAATTTTATTATTGAAATATTTAGTCCTAAAAAACAGAATTTTTGGAACTCCGTGCGGAAACCTCGATTTGGAGCAAGCTTGGAGAAAAATGCATGGGTTAAATCAAGCTTTGTACAAGACGTATCAAAATATAATGTTCAATACAATAGCAAAAAGGTGATTTTAACCTGGTCTTACCTTTTCGCACTATCTTTCATTAGAAGAAAATTAAATAAAATTTCAAGTACATTGAATTTTTTCTAGTAATTATTAGTCAAAGAATTCTTTTATATTAGATTTGAACTATATTGTTGAAACTAATGTAAACAATCATAATGAAATAATAATAATAATAAAAATATGACTGTACTATGTTATATATATATATATATATAACATAGTACATATA
>UCOL01004334.1:0-15084 GCA_900474335.1 Ormyrus nitidulus
GGGGGGGGGGGGGGGGGGGGGGGAGTGACTCTCTCATTTGTATAAGAGTATCGTGTGTGCGCACGGGATTATCTCGTGCATACAGGAGGAAGGTAAGCAACGCACTCGAAGGAAGTGTACCGAGGGGACTCTGTCAATCGTTAAAAATCCTTTGTTATAGCCTCGCCCCTCGGCTTCCACTTGCTCGCGGTTATTTGTCTAATTGAGTTTTATCTGGCGGTTTTAACGCGAATCGCTCCGAGTACGAGTACACTCTTTTTTTATACTTACGAATTCTGTAGATTGCCTGAGAATGCGCTTGATTGCGCGAATGAACGTTTGCAAACGTCAAAATTAACATTAAAACTGGTATGATTTACGTTAATGAAATTTATATAAGCACTTGAATCAAGCTTTATAATTTAACTCGGATATCAGAGTTAATATACCTGTGCATAAGTACACGTATAAAGTAAAGTTTTTGACTATGCGAAACTTGCACGAGCATCAATTAGGTTTCGAGTCAGAGTTGTTTCGCTGCACAAGAAGGTTAATGTGAAAGTGCATCTCACTATTGAATATCTGTTCCTACATTTACCTGCTCTTCACTTGCAGACGCACTCCCTCTATTTACCAAAAAAAAAAAGAAAAAAAGAAAAAATTAATTATTTCCCATTTCTCATTACTTCGTAAAAACTGCGATATCCATTAAAAAAATTTCTCTCCGCTCTAAAATTGGACGGGCTCCAACAATAATTCCTCATAATCAATCTTATTTAAAACAGCAATATGCGTAAAAGCGCCTCCCCCCGTAACGCCGAGAGGCCGAGTCCTTCCGCAAATAAATCCGGAATTAAAATCCCAGGGAATTCCAGACTCGCCTCTCTCTCTATCTCTCTCTCTCCGCTCGCGATTCGATGAATCCATCGTGTCGGTCGCAGATCGGATTAGAGTACACAGAGGCGGCGAAGGGAATGGCCTACCAGGCGAGCGAGAGAGAGAGAGAGAGAGAGAGAGAGAGAGAGCGAAAATGGAGAAACGGAAGAGTCATTTGTACCACGAAGCGCGAGGTCGCGTAGTGATTGCGTGCGCCCCCGTGTGCATATCCCCCCCTGACCCCCTCTCTCTTCTTGCTTGCGCGCAAAGAGGAGGCCAAGAGGCATACCGACACGCCAAGACGATAACTTTTATTCCCGATTACGGCGGAGCGCGAGGAATCCCCTGATTGAATCTTCGGCAAACGTTGCGATCTCGGAGAAAGTGGAGTATGGATTTGGCAGATCGGCAGGCCTGACTTTTAACCGCGGTCGAGTGCGGATTCGCGAAGGGAGGAGGATTGTTTTAACGCGGCTGATTGAATGACGCAATAAAAGTCGGAGCTGGAATGTTTAATGACGCGCGGTAATGGCGGGGCTTAGGATATCCTAAAAAAAAAATAAATAAAAAAAATTAAAAATAAAATTGTTGGATAAGCTGGCTGTACGCAAATATCGGTAGCTGTCCATCAATGTCCGTTGTAATTACGATAAATTTTTGTATTCCCCGCCTGAACGAAACAGAAAGGAAACACACGTCCTAAAATAAAAATTTAAATATATTTGAATATAAATATATTTTGCTATATTGATTTTTGTTTACAATATGAACCGAAAGTGAATAATTGAAATATTTTTTAGAATAAGAACAAATAATCATGGATTTAATTTTTAATATGTTTCTTGCGTTACACGTTTTTCCTTTATAAAAGTTTATATAGGAATCATAAGCTGTTTCATACACAGAAATGTTTATCTTTGAACTTTTGCACGCTTTAATTATTATTCACTTTATTACAAATATTCTCAGAGTACTACCAGATCGGAATTTTTTATTTATTTTATTAGCAAGCTAATAAGTAGTTGCTTATTTTTTTTTATTCGGAGATCAATTCAAATTCGCTAATACATTTTTATCGGATAACAAAAGTATAAAAGTTCGAAAAATAATTTTTCATTTTAAAATTTTTGCAAATCACACGATACATGCTTAATCCGAAACGGAAAAGGCTTTATACGCGCGTAAGCAATATGCAGCCCCGGCTTTATACAAATCATTAAAAGCAGCTTCGCAGTTTTAATTCCACGAACTTTCGCTCTAGTTTTGATCCGGGACGTAAGTTTTGATGTTCGAGCTCATAAAGCCGCTTCCGAGCGCTCGTACGCATATATAATGCCCGCGACACGTTGATTTACCGAAAAGAATAATTCTCCGGCGAAAAAGCAAATTTCGTTCCCAACCTCGCGGTCGTGCGGCCAGCTATAAAGAGGGGGGGAGGGTATAAGCTCGCATGCATGTCGAGAAGAAGCAAAACAGCGTCGGAAAATTGCGCGCTAAAATCGTTCGCTCGGGGCGAGCTGACGCTTTTCCCTTCCTGCTCTCTCTCTCTCTCTCTTCGTGCTTTATTTGCTCCTCGAGCAGTTATAAGACGGGAGAGAGAGCGAGAGTCAAAAGAAAAAACAATCTCTGATCACCTCGAAGGCTTGTACGAGAAAAACAAGAAGAGAGAAGCTCCTGGCAAGCTCGATTTGTAAGAACCAATTCGTTGTTAATAAAACAGAATTAAAAAAATAAAGAAAAAAAATGTGCTCGGGCTCAATAAGAGAGAACGGGGAATGAGGGAGAAAAAGAAAAAGGGGGGCGAATGCCGGGCAGAAAAATTCTGCGAGAGAGAAGGAAAACCTATTTACATGGTGTAAAGTGCCAAAGTTTTAATTGAGTTATCGCTCGGCCTTGGTTTTCTCGTTATTTTGCAATTATAAAATAATAATTATAATCGTAAAAAATAGCGGTAGGAAGAATTTCGCTGAGTCCAGTTTGATGCTGATTGAAAATAAATTGTAATTGTAAAGAGTAAATAAAAGAACAGATTATTACTGGTAAAAATAACGCATATAGTATAAATAAATTGACAAATTTTATTTGCTTTTTACCTCTATACAAAAATAACTTGTCAACTTACACATTTAAACAATTCCCGAAGTATAGAACAAAAATCACGCGAGAGTTAATAAATACACTGTAAATAAATCACAAAGATAAAACTTTCTTCTCATTTTATTTCCTACACAAAGCAAATCCCCATACCCGGTTAACTTTATAAATAAAATCCACCCTTCTTTAAAAAAAAACAAAAAAAAAACACAAGTCTGGCAATCAATCTCCAACTCGAGAAATCTGTCATCAAACTAAGCAAAACAGGGGCGGCGCCCCGTGGAAACAGAGGCGACAGATGAAAAAAAAAAAAAAAAAAAAGAATCGTTGCGCTCGGAAGGAAACCAAAAATGCGCAGCGCTCTACGGGGGAGCAAGAGAGAGGGAGAGAGAAAGCAGCGACGGAGAAGGAAGCGAGTCGTCGTCGCGGTACGGAGGAACAATGAGCCTAGGAGGGGGGAGAGCTCGACGCGCGCGGCGCATTGAAACTCGTGCGGGGAAGGGTTGCGGGGTACGTTAGAATGCGCGCGCGATTTAAAGTCTTTATTGAACAAACGTTTCTGCGGCGGGAGGAATGTCGCTCCGCCGGGGGGAGCGCGCTGCGATTGAGGGATGAATGGCTGCACTTGCGCACGACTGGGTAATAGATGTTGCTGAATGAGCTTTCGGCTTCCCCGACGAGCTGGAATAACTATGCTATTATTAATTGTAAGCTCACGAGGGGGTCGTTGTTTTGCTGTGTTATTTAGGCTGAAAAAAGCTTGCACGGTAAAGCGCATTGAAAAGAGAATAAAATCCTGGAAGCGCGCTGCTTGGGAAGCGATGCTTTCACAAGATATTAATATATTTCGCTTTGGCAAACAGAATTTCATGTGCATTTTCTGCGAAGCAGCTAATAGGAAATATACTTGCTGCATTGTCCATTCCAGGTTGTACGAAGGGGGAAGGAAGCGACGCGCGACGCAGCAAATTCTACAATTTTCATAAAAGCCCGTAGAATTTTTACATTGATCTATTTAAAAAGATGAGAGGCAGCGAATGCTACCTCGAATTGGCACCTGAAAACAACTCCAGGGACATCCCCTGGGCACCGAGCACATCCCCGGCCCGACAATGAGGGGAATCCCCTTGGTACTCGCAACGAGGGGTATCTGGCGTGGTAACCGGCTGCTTGGTAACCGCCTGGGTAGCTGCCCCGAGGAAGGATCCCTCCACTCTCGCCTATGGCCCAGTAGCCGGCTGGCCCCTAGTTTGTCTAAAATTTTTATTTTCAAATCGAAGATAACATCTTAAACGTCCCATTTTTTTTTTAGTAAAAAAAACTGTACTACGAACTTTGTAAGGGATTTTTAACTATAAAGTTTCTAAGGACTCTTGTAAAGAACGTAATAACATTTTCCTTATAACCTCGAGTTTTTGAACTGCTGTTTGAGATTAAACGAACACAATATATGTATAGTCTTTTCCTAAATTAAGTTCAAAATTTTTCAAAAACCAATTGAAACATTTTATTTTTACAATGTCGACTATACCCTCTACTTGGAATCCACATTAAATTCTCAGAATTACGCCGAACCAAATCCCATTCGCATAGAAAATCTGTATAAACGACGATAGCATTGCATAAAACTTGACGCTCCGCGTAACAAAGCGAATCCCTAAAATAAAACCGCGCTCAAAACCCGCATAAAAAAAACTTTTCAAACCGTTCGCTCTCCCCGGCGTCTCCGGCAGACGCACCTGCAAAACACTCCTCCACCAGCGTAAAAATAACGCTCAGTCGTTGAAAAAAAAGAGAGAGAGAGTCAGTCGCCCCGGCTCCAATTGAAATCATCGCACGCGTGTCTCGGCAGTTCCCGGTCTTTTAAGTTCATTTCCCCGACGCTTTTTTTTTTATTTTATTTTTTTTATTTTTTTTTTTTTTATTTAACTCGTCTCTGCCGTTTCAGCAACTGCGTGTCGCGCGCGCGCGCGCACTAACTGACGCGCGGCGTTTCAACGTCGTAGGGTGGAATTGCGGAGCGGCGCGTCGGCGCGGTAAATCAATCTCGGCCGGTGAAAAGCGGAGGCAATAGACGCGCCGAGTCTACGTATGAAAATTAAAACGGTATATCACGGAGAAATCTGGTTAGCCGAGGAGCTTTAAAAGAGCATTACGGCCCGAGGTGAGATTGTGAGCATTTCGCTAAACTAGCACCCACCGCCGCCGCCGCCGCCGCCGACGCCGCCGACGGAAGAGAGAAAGGAGGAAGGTGCTATAACGCCGAGAGTAAAGTCGTATTTGTGTCGAGAATTCAGACGCCGGTATATTTCATTGTGCTGGCCTGAAAATGTTTTCGCTCGGCGCTCTCTCAGGGGGTAAAGAGAGACAGAGCGAGAGAGCGAGCTGCTGAAAGAAAACCCACACTACGGTCTAGAGGCTAATGAAATGCACTTTGTGTCATTAACGAGAGAAGGCAAAAATATGAATGAGCCCGAGTGCGCGCAAGGCTCGCAGCTCGTTTTTCTCCGCTTCTTGTGCGCGAGTGTGTGTGTGTGTGTGTTTTTTTCCGTTTCCACCGCTGCAGCGCTCTCTCCTTCTTTTTGTTCAATTGTCGCTTTGAAGATTCATTGACACTTTGCGTCATTGTTTGTTCCTCATTTGCCCCGCTCTGATGAAATAATGCGCCCTGTCGCGATTGGAGTATAATAATAAAGGGAGCTCGCAGAAAAAAAGGTAAAAAGAAAGGAGAGAGAGAGAGAGAGAGAGAGAGAGAGCGGCAAGGAAAGAATAATGAATCTCGCGGCGGAGCACAATGGCGCAAAGAGGCCGTGTGTACGTAGCCGCGGCGAATGAGAGCGTGGAAAATTAAATTAAAATTCTTAGAGACACGACGAGCGGAGCAGGAAGGATGACAAATGATGTATACGCGGGGGGGATATTATTAACCCGACGGCGAAACGCGCGATTCGTCAGTGACGGGGGGGTGGAGGACCTCCCCGCGCGTCGGTGAGCATTTGTTGCTGCTGCCGCTGCTGCTCTGCCTATTGCGCCCGAATGAAGAAACAAAGCAGAAGCTCGCGGACCCGCGCACGCGACACAAATTCGTGCCCCGAGCCCGGATCCGAGTGAGCGTGATTACACGAGGCAGCTGTCTGCTCGCTTTGCCCTTTCCCGAGCGAGCTCCCGAGTCTATTTCGATCCTTTATTCCGGCGCTCTTTCTCAAATTCGCCCCCCCCCCCACTCCCCTTCACTTTTTTCAATCAAATTTCGAGGTTACAAGTGTATTGCGATGGGATAAAAAATTGTATTATTTCTAGCGCTGTTTCTGAATGGATAAGATTAGTTTCGCGCGCCTCTCGGAACGTTGTGCGAATATCTCACAAAATTCGTTAAATCACTCCCTCTCCCGCGCGAATCGGCAAGAACAACCGAACACTTAATTATGCAAAGCACCTAATTAAAATCTCGCGAGCTCGCCTCATACCTGAATCTCTCTCTCTCTCTCTAAAAATAGCTAGAATCCAGATTGAATTAGCCCGGGGAACACGCACCCCCCTCTCTCTCTCTCGAGCTCCGCTATAACTTTGAAAATTCGGCCGTGCTCATACACGTTGTCCTCCTTACGCTCCGTCTGTTCTCTCCCGACTCTCTTTGTGTTTCTTACGAGCGCGGCGGCCGCTTTACGTGGCGCGCGCGCGGCTTCCTTCATTTAATTGAATAATTAAGGAATGAGCTCCAGCTGGAGACGGAGACAGAAACACGTAGCGAGATAAGGGTAACGCGCGCCCCGGAACAGATGCACGGCGACGGCTCTTGCTCTTAAAGAGCCTCGAGGGGAGAGAGAGAGAGAGAAAGGCAGCTATCACGAACGTGATCCGGAAAGGACGCATCCGGCGACTTTTTCTATTTCTGGCCTTTGTTTCTCGGGCTTGCTCTGGCGCTTTTAAGAATGGTGAATGGCGCAGGCGTGCCGTTGCTATTTATGCGATTCGGCTTGTTTACTGTTTTAAATCTCTGACGAGTGAAAGACTTTCGAAATATATTTTATGGAGGACGAGAGTTTTTGTTGAGCTTTCGATTTGTATTTTTAAGCGCCGACTTCCTTCCCTCCTGTTAAACATGCAAGGAGTTCTATACGCTTGAGCTCCTTTTTTTTTACATAAAAAATATGTTGAAAGCGTTAATGATTGCACGGTATATTGTGTGCGGCAAGTAAAATAATAAATTTCCGATATTTGTGAAGTAAGCCTTTTTGGATTGCAACCGGAAAAACTTTTTTACCTTCGCATGCATTAAATCGAAATATCGAAGTATCAGCATAAAACAGCACTGTATTCAATAAAAATACACCCCAATGAATCTTTGAAAAACTTTACCGCTTACTTTACTGTAACTTCATGCGTTATTTGGCCAATCGTGCACAGTCGGGTAAATTTAAAAACGCATTTACACATTTACCGAAAGAATCGCGGCTCCCTTTGAGCGAACAAAACGAAATGGAATTATCCGGAGCGAAAAGAGACTCGTCGGCCGGTCATCGGCTCCTCTCGCGTATCGCTCGGTTTCAATAGCAAGCGCCAAGTGTGCACGCGTCTATACGCAAGGTAACGCGGAAGGGGCAGCCGTAAATCACGAAGTAGGAAGACGGCGTTGGCGGCCGGGTTATTAGCAGGATAATTACGCAGCGCGACTGAAAATGCTTTGTTGGTAATTAAAGTGGAGGCGAGAAAGGCGGCGCGGGAGGGGGGGGGGGGGGGGGAGGAACGGGAAAACGGGCGCCTGCTTACAGTGTGCTTCTCTCGCGCTCGCGGGACCGTCTATAGAAAAAGGAGAGAAGTCGGAACGGCCGGGAGAGCTGTGCGAGTTGCTCGATAAAGAGGGAAGGAACGCGGCGGAGCTGGTTGAGAGAGCGGAGCGGCGGGGAAATGGCTGCTTATTATGTTGTACGAAGTGCGAAATTAACTGAGCGGAAAGAATACAATTACAGAAATGTGTATCACTGGATAATTATCTGCAAAGCTCTTCGTGTACTTGCCCCTCATTAATTATGAAAAAAGACTAGGAGAATAAATTTATTTTTCGGCGAGCTCTCGCCGATAATTACCGGGCGGATCTCTTCTTTGACACGCTCGATGCGGAATTTGATAAATGATGATCGCAACCCCAGCTGAAAAAGCAAAGCTCTTAATTGACGTGAAAGGACGCAGAAACAGCAATTGTCCCGACCGCCCTCCTGATAAAAACGTGTTCGAATTGAGAGGTGTCAAAATTCACGGCTGAATAAAGCTAGACAATCAATAGCATTATTCGCCCGGGCATAATAGCCCGTAACAGGTGAGCACACAAAGAGGGGGCGGCGGCGAAAAGCGGCAGATATGAAAAGCGGAAGCTCGTAGTGCGAGAGCGCCGAGGGCGTCGCGGAAAACCGGTGATGTCGCCAAGTGCCGCGGTGTTGCGGATTTGTCGAGCGGCATAATAAAAACGCCGCCGGCCCATTCACCGAGAGGCACTTGCCGAGGCTCTCTGCGTCTGGAAACTTGGCTGAAAAGGTTCGTCGCGCCGCTCGGGCAAAGTTGAATTAAACTTGCGTTTTTCTGGCCAAGAGGAGAGGAGGAGGTTTTTCAAGAATTTAATGAAGACTTGATAAAGGAACGCAAGCATTGATGAAATTGAGAGTTTAATTAAAAATGGACTCCGGCGCGCACAACGATGTATATTTCTAGAGGATAGTATTAAATTACGTTCATTGTTGTTGATTTTAATTAATATTTTTATTAGTTAACTTCAAGCGTTAGATTGCATTACTTTCGGTCGGCGAAGATTGCAAAAAGCTTCAACGATAACTTATTTATTTTTTTAACAATTTCGTTTAATTCTTATATAATTGCTCTCTAAATCTATTGATTTAAAAGTAACGCGCCAGAAGCATCCAGAAGACCGACCAGTTGCTCGGTGTGATTAAAATTTTCAATTTTCCTAAACTCAAAAATTTTCTTCCTCGACCCTGTATATTTCTCTAAATTAAAAATCAAGGGACATGACTGCTTTCATATTAAAAAAAAACTAAACTCACGCAACTCTATTAACGAATGAAAAGCAATAGTCTCGTACGCGACCGCCGACCAACTTTCTCGCGGGCAAAATGCTCTAGAGGTGTGTTATTTAATTTGGTCGCGGTTCGCGGAAAAGTAGAGCCTGCATTTACTCCCCGCGTTCTGCGCATATTTCCGAGTCTCATCGAATATTCCCAAGCTGGCTCGAATCGATCCTCAGAATATGAAGTTGACTTTAGTAAGTTTTACGAGCGTTCTCAATGTGGAAACGGATCGTAAGCGGAGTTTATGTATCGGAGCAGCGGCGGCGGCAGCAGCAGCAGCAGCAGCAGCAGCAGAGCGGCGGCGAGGACTCTCTTCTCTCAAAGAAAGCATCGACCATAATGCGAACCAGTAAAGGTTAACGATGCAGATACGCCGATCTTCCGATACAAGGATTAAAGTCTGCGGCCGGATGGCTCGAGGCCGAGTACGCCGTACCCCTTACGCATTTTACTATGCCGCGTAAATAACTCATTAATTGTGCGGGTAATGGGTTTGTTGGCTGCCGGCGCGCGGCGCTCTATAGGTCGCTCTCTCTTTCACGCTCCGCGCGCGGCCGCTATGCTCTCTTTTCGCGCTTATAACGCGCTTTTTTCGTTCGGCGCGCCGCCTCTTTTTCCGCGCGTCGCATTTCGAAGCGAGAAGCAGATGGCCGCCGTAAAATTCTGCGCGTAAATCTGCGCGTAGATTGCGGGTAAACAGCGCGCGAATGTGGAAATAACGCTTTGCCTTTATCATCGCTCGCGGGATTTATATTTGTGTAAAAGAGAAGATTGATTGTGGAGGGGGCTTGGTTTATCGGCGCAGAGAGTACTTTTTGTTGATTATTGCCATCAATGCGAAATTTTAGTAATCAACCGCGCGGACATTAACAGTAAATCTTGCATTAAAAACGTTATGCCGGCGTTAACTCTTGATTTAGCGTTTTTGATAAGCGCTCAAATGTAAATTGTAAAAGGAATATATTAAGTTTACTGCCTCTTGTAAATACTGGCTCAACTACGCGAAAACCCGTTTAAATAATCAACTGTAAAAAAGGGGGCAATAAATCTAAAAGATACTTATTTTCTACGCTGATTAATTTAATACATCAATTATAAAAAATGCAGTTGAAAAAACTTGATTACCAACGCCTAGAAAATCTTCAGCCCACAATAATCTCCAGGCAAAACCAAAAATTCTGTCAACGCTCCTTGTTTACTTGTCGAATCGAGTCCGGCTCTCCAAGTAAATAAGAGCCTACGAGATATATAAATACCCCTCGGAAAGCAGGCCGAATCCGTACAGACCCCCGGAAGGATATCGCGTCAGTCTCGCGTTTACATTGCGTATTTATCAGATTTACAGGGGCATTCTTCTCCGGCCGAGCCGACAAGACCGCTCCGGGAGGATTACGGTTACGAGAGCCAGTGAAAGCTCGGCTCGCGCGCCGAGGATCATTCCGGGACGCCTTCTTTTTCGCTGAGCTTTCGCGCCGGCAGCGACGTCCTCCTCCTCCTCCTCCTCCTCCCACCGGCCGGCGGGGCAGCAGCGGCGGCGGAATTGCGTTTCGTGACCGTCGCCGAGCAGACTTACGATACCCCCCGAGGCGCTACGTGCGGATTCGTACGTGCTAAGTCCGAGCCTATTATCGGCGCAAAACGCCGCTGTAAAACGCCCTGATTGATGGACCTTCTTTTTTTTATCCGGGGCTCGGAAATTTACTGATTCCCGGGCTGTTTTCGGTTCCGGTGACGGTTGGATTATTTCAGAGTTTCTTAGTTTGAATATCCCACCTTTGTAGATTGAGGCTTATAATATGAATGGTTTCGAATTTTGTGTTGAATTAGTTAAATGTTGCTTGTTTAATACTGAAACTCTACAAATAGTCTAAATTGTTATGAACATTATTATATTGTGAATAAATAGTATATTTTATGAAACAGCTCAATCTAGATATACTAAAATTAAGGGTAATCCAATTTTAGAATGTTATGCAGAAGCAAAATAAGATCGATTTGAAAATTGACATATTTTATGCATTGCACTTTGATAGTTAAGCTGATGCGCATTACAAATTTACAAAAACTGACTTTTTCCGCGTAAAAGAATACATTTTAAATTGAGAATTGTAAACTTTTCATAAGAAACAGCGAACATTTTTTCAAAAGCTTCTTATCTATTCTTCGTCAAAAAAGCATTCTTAAAAATTATGTATTATTTATGTAAAACCAAAAATGTTCATTGTTTAATAAGAATTTTTTTCAACCTAACGCTCAAGGCCTATATTTATGATTATTCAAGCTTACACGCAAGATTTCCTAAATGTACAAATATTCTTTTGAAGCGCTCAAGAAAACTAAAGCAAAGAAGCTTACTCTTCGCAAGCAATTTTTTCGAGGCTCCCCGCGCAAACCCTCTTCCGTTCCCTTTGCATTTTCTCTTTGTCTCGATCCGTCTGTCTGGGCTCTCTCCGCTGTCTTTCTTTATTGAACATCCTCCTTTTTTCTATAATAAAACGGCAACGAGCGCCATTAAAAAAAGGGGGACGAAAGGAGCCCGAGGAGGAGTAAAAACCGGCGGGTAAAGAACGTAAAGCCAAGGAGCGTAAAAAATGCAAGTGCGAAAGCCGGACTATGACATTACGCGGAAGTTCGCGTGTATATATATATCCCGGGAGAAAGGGGTATACTCGGAGTACTAAAAAAGACGATACCCGGCGCAGAGCCCGGGTTTAAGAAGAAAAAAAGGCGCCGCGGAGACGATCTATCGGCGCGAGGTCTCGGCGTAACGAGCGCCTTTTAAATATCTACGCAGAAAAGCACTTCTCTCTCGCGACACGCGAGCCGCGAGTTTTATCGACGCCCCGCAGCCGCCGCACAATGTCGTCATTACGGAACAATTAGCATGCCGACGTAATGGGGGGGAGGGGCAAGAAAAAGACGAGCGACGAGCTTTTAATTCCCTGAATTATCAGTCTCGAATGGCTGCGCGCAATAATTATAGCCCCGCTGAAAAGAGAGAGAGGGAGAGAAATTCTGCCGCGCATCGAAAGCGTCGAAATGAATATTGCAGTCGGCCCGGTTTGATTAAATTTGCGATTAGGGATTATTTGTACTGTCCCGCGCAATCGAATGCGATCTGCCTATTGGCCGCGCGGCGAGGAAAAAACGCTCGAGAGCGAGCTTTAATTGTTTGGGGGAGCTTTCGTTATATGGCCTGTTCGCGCATCAAAGGTCGTAATGAATGGCGGCGAATCGGTACGACCGCCGAAGCGAGAGCCCAGTCTTTAATGGCCCGCAGTGACATAAAGGCATATTGGATGTCCGGGGGAAAATAACTAATATGCTCGAGGCTTTTAAAAGTTCATTTTTCCCATTAGCGGCTGAGAGCGGAGTATAAGTTTAGCAGTTTTCAAGAGTTTTTCCGAACGGGAAATGAAATTTCGAAAATGGTATTGCAAAGTTAATTGATTTTTAGGGAATTTCTGTGGAAGAACGCTTTCGGCAAGTTTTCTTGTAATTTCTCACTTTGATAAGCAAGGGAAAATTAATATTCCTTAAAAGCTGGGCGGGAAAGGCAAAAAAATTAGATGGAAAATTGAATTTTTAAAGTAATCGAAAGTTCACGTTCTCGCGGAAGCTTAATTACAAAAAGCTCCCCGCTAAATAATGAATTTCCTAAAAGATCAACCTGTATATACAAATCATAATTTACTCACAAAGCGGCATAGAGAAAATAATGGCGCAAGATTAATAATAGACCCGAAGCGAGGAATGTCAAATAATTAATTGTCGCAGAAATCTATTTTTATCCCCGCTTCCCCGAAGCATTCAAACAAAGACGAGCGACGGCCACATTAAATCTTTTTCCCGCTGGAAAGTGTCCCGAGATAAAAATCCAAACAAAGAAGAAGAAGAAGTGCGGGGCTTCGGAAGAAAAAAGCGAAAGAAGAAAAGTTAAAGGAACTCGGGGCTCGGGCGAAATCTCAACACCCCCCCCCCCCTGCCGCCTCGCGCGTTTGTTGTCTAAACTCCGTCGGGTTCTCGTCGAAATAGCCAGAAAAACGATTCTCGTTAGCGGGCGCCGCTCTCAGTAATGTGAAATATGCCAGCTATTCATAAAAGTTTTTCGAGGGCCCGAGATCACGGAAACTCGAGGGCTCGAGCGTAACCGCGGGGGCGTCAAGTTTAAGCGTTTGCCGAAGTACTTGCCCCGCGCGCGCGGTAGCGAGAGAGAGAGAGAGAGAGCGAGGGGGGCAACGTCGGGGCGCATGCGCGGCGGCGGCTTGATTTATTTTCCCGAGCCCTGTGACAATGAGATGTTATCAGCCGTTACGGCACACGACTCGGCCTTTCGGAAACTACACCGGCGCCAAGCCATCTAGCTTCGAAACTGCCGCGCGGCGGTGGCGGCGGCGGCGGCGGCCGGTAATATATTATAACAGCTGGTTCCGTGCGTAGAGCAACGCGGTGTGTACGCGCCGCCGCCTCCGTGTGTACACACGCGACGCGCGAGGGGAGAGCGACTCTGTAAACGGCGCGCGGCCACGTGCCGCGTGTCCGACGAGAGAGAGAGAGAGAGAGAGCTCTGTGTGTGCATACATACGTCCGAGCTGCTTGTTTGGGGAGTTTAAGAGATTCTCTCTTTTTTTGCTTCCTCGCCTTCTTCCTCCTTTGAGAAGCGTCGCGGGCGCTGTTTGCGCAGCGAGTAAGTGGATTTCCAATTCGAACGAAAAATTAGTTCGGCTCGGGTCGAGCAGAGTTTGTCCGCGATCGACGGGGTAAATCGCCGCCGAGACTCTTTGCTAATAAAGTTGAGGGAGATTATACGCTCGACCGATGTATTATGGGGATCTAATTTTTAACGGCTCCGGTATGTGTACCCTTTTAAGCGACCGCTTGATTTAGCGTGTCAGTGTAAACTTTGATAGTCGTTAGATTTCATCGCCGAGAATAGATTACTGTGTAAAGATGCGAGATAGTATGATTTATTGCGCGCGAGAGTTAAGCGCTCTTTTCGCTTTTAAACGCGGATTAATGAACTCTGTTCTCAAGATTGTTGCCACTAATAAACCAATAGATAAACCAAACAACCGCCTTTGCTTTCGCTCGGATTTTAATAGATATTAGCTTTCACAACATTATTAAACAAAATACGTTCAATTAAAATCGACTTTCAGCACAGCAATATTTCGCAGCGCGATATGAGTTGCCCGAGTAATTATTAATATTCGTTGCTCCGCTATAACATTACACGTCGCGCGTAGGTTTCGCAAATTTATAAAGCTATCGGATTAATTAAAATTAAACGAGCATTTCATTGCCCCGCCGAATAAATATATCAGCGGAATATCTATTTCACCGCGAGCACATAATAAAGCGTCGCGCCCTCGCGCAACACCCTGTCAACATCCATAAACCCCGCCGCAAGCACGCGTGCCTCGCGAGTTCCGCGACATCCATCGCCAGGCCGCGAGAAAGCGTATATAAAATAAGAAAGATTTCAGAAAGAAAGAAATACCGGCGCCTCTGCCCTAAACCCGCTCTCCGATCGCATCAATCTCCCCGCCGCGAGGAACGTAGGATCTCGGAAG
Organism: Ormyrus nitidulus; assembly: GCA_900474335.1. Classification (NCBI taxonomy): domain Eukaryota; kingdom Metazoa; phylum Arthropoda; class Insecta; order Hymenoptera; family Ormyridae; genus Ormyrus; species Ormyrus nitidulus. The sequence continues at coordinate 14,603 of UCOL01004334.1, forward strand.
GGGCTAAATAAGATAAGCCGCCGCCGCCGCCGCCGCATTCCGGTAAAAAACAAGTTATCCCCGCTCCAGTTCCCGAACAATGCACGCGCTCGAAGACGAGCTATATACGTGTAAGCTCGCGCGCCTCCGGAGATCGGCGATAAACGCGGCCGCGGGCAGATGTTATTTATTTAAATGGCCGGATGCCGGCACGCGATCGAGTGCCGGGCAGGGAGAGCTCATCGTTGGGGGACTGCCTGCGCGGAGCGGAGCGCACAGCGCTGCCGGGGCGGAGCGTCGTCGTCGTCGTCCCCCGGGTCAACTTCCCGCGGATTCTTATCGGCGCGCGGTGATCGCGGCCCGTGAAGCTTCCGGGGAGAGGAGCTAATGGCTGCTTTGCGACTGTTTCCGATTTCTGACGGCGGTCTGCTCAAGTGCTGGACGGTTTCGGCTTTTGCGCGAGTTTTCAGCGGGATATTCAATTCCGGGGGGGGGGGGGGGGG
>UCOL01004335.1:0-15058 GCA_900474335.1 Ormyrus nitidulus
GTGTGTGTGTGTGTGTGTGTGCATGTGTGCACACAATAGAATCGGCTCACGCGCGTGCGCACACACACACACACACACACACACACACCCGAATACACAAACACACGACCACACACACATACACATACACACACACATGCACATCTGGGTGTAACGATAGACGAGCACTTCCATGTTACCGAGCGCGTCTCTAGGTTGCGAATCGGGGAACGGCCAGCTTTGACTGTTTAGCTGTGAATAAGCAGCCACGGACAATGGAATTGGATCACACACATACCCAAAATTTATGCACATATACACATGTACACATAGGCAAATGGACGCATACGCACATACCCGCTCAAACAAGTATTGACCAACATCTTAACTCGTAGCCTTGACCTGTTATGTATTGTCGGATTTCGAACCTTTGACCTCTCCTAAAATAAAAACTATTGATTTTTGGACATCGCGCTTGTAGAGACTTTTGATGCAGACATAAAAGATACTACAAAATCTTGAAGTTTGAGCGAATCTAACCGAGGGCCGTTTTCCATAAGGTTTGTGCGAGGTCCTTTATTTTAGAAGTTGATGTGTTTACCTTCAGCATTCTCAGCAGCTGTATTATGTTGTGAAGGGGCAATGAGTATTTTACGAATCGATACTGGCACTTGTACTTCACGTAAATCGTTTCCAAATGTATATAACTGGAAAGCACCCTCTATAAATGTCACCCAATTATTATTCCATTTAATTAAAGCATTAGTTCCTTTAACTGATGACTTGATGACACTCTTGAAGTCTCCCGCATACTGATATCCTCGCATTTCTAACTCGGTATAAAAATCTTCATTAGTTATTTCATTTTCTTTGCATTCGATGTTATCAGCTTTACAAATATCTAGCCGTTCATTATTGGGAGCTTTGGTAGATTTTGCAAATCCAGTTATTATTAATACTTCTGATTCAGACACTTCAAATTTACCACTTCCTAAGTAAAAAATTTGTTTATTAATTATAAAAATTTCTTATTTTATTGTCAAATAATGTATCTTTATAGAAATCTACAAATTAATGAATCAAAAGTAATTTAGAAACAAACCTTCTGAAAACGATACTTTTAATCTGACAATATTATTTTGCGGAACTGCAGTTAAAAGATTATAAATTTGTAGATCTTTGAAAAGAATATCTGGTATCGATTCACCATCAAATGTTTTTGAAATTTCCCAAACTTTCTCTAAGCATAATGAAAGAGGAATTCTAATTTGGCCATTAATAATATTTCCTTGAAGATGCTCGTTACCTTCTTCGTTTAAATTTATTTCAAATATTTTTTCAGCTACTCTTGAATCAACTTTCTGTACATAGGACATAACTATGCTAAAAACATAAAATTATAATACACTATAATAATTCAAATTTTTCCTCAATTTGTATAAAAAATAAATATTGTTCATGCTTAATTATTTGAAAAAATAAAATATCTTCTTTGATTATATACTTTTTTAGTATACATAGCCACAAAATTTCCTTTTGCGTTCTAGTTTACGTTCTGGAATTACGCGGCTAATTACACTGAAAAATAATGTTCGTAACACGTCCGCAAAAGATTTTACAAAATCGCATTTTGCGGACTTGTGATGAAAAATACTATTATATGAGCTAATCAAGGAAATTTTTAACGTTTAGATAGAAGAAAATATATTTTTTTTTAATTAAATTTTTTTCTTGAAGGAATAGCTTCAAATAATAAAAAAACGCCAGGACTCTTAGTTTTTTTACAAACTATCTGTTTATTTTAATAAAAAACTTTTTCCAGGTGGTGCGCTCCGTAGTTTTCGCGGTTTAGGTGTCGATTCACGTTGAGGACGCTGTCTGACGGCACTTGATAGCTGATGATTCTTCTCATTTTAAAATTTGTTATTCCTGAGAGCGGAGATAAAAATCTGCCTCGATTTCGAGCTCGATTCGCCGCGATTTCCACCTCGATTCCGAGCTCGCCTTGACTCGATTTTCACCCTGATTTCCACCTCGATTTCGAGGTGGATTTGCCTCAAATTCCGCCTTGATTCGAGCTCGATTCCAGCACGATTTCTACCTAGATTTCGACCTCGATTTTAAACTACAGTTGCCACGATTTCCACCTCAATTTCCAGCTGTAGCTGCCTCGATATTCACTTCGGAATCGAGGTGGATTTGCCTCGAATTCCGCCTTCATTTCGAGCTCGATTCGCTTCGATTTTCACCTCGATTCCTATCTCGATTTGCCTCTATTCGCCTCGATTTCGAGGTGGATTGGCCTCGATTTCCACCTTGATTTCGAGCCAGATTCGCCTTGATTTTCACCTCGATTCCGAGCTCGATTCTCCTCGGTTTCCATCTCAATTCCGAGCTCCATTCGCCTCGATTGCCACCTATAGTTCAAGGTGGGTTCGCTTGGATTTTCACCTCGGTTTCGAGCTGAATTCGCCCCGATTTCCACCTCGATTTCCAACTGTAGCTGCATCGATAATCACCTCGATTTCGAGGCGGATGGGCCTCGATTTCCACCTTGATTTCGAACTGGATTTGCCTCTATTTCTGCCTCGATTTCGAGCTGGAGTTGCCTAAGTTTCCATCTCGATTCCGAGCTCGAGTCGTCTCGATTTTCACCTCGATTTCCACCTCGATTTCGAGGTGGATTTGCCTCGAATTCCGCCTTGATTTCGAGCTCGATTCGCCTTGGTTTCCACCTCGATTTCGAGGTGGATTGGTTTCGATTTTCACCTCGATTTCGAGCTGCAGTTGCCTCGATTTCCATCTCGATTTCGCGGTGGATTTGCCTCGATTTTGAGGTGGATTGGCCTCGATTTCCATCTCGATTTCGTGGTAATTCTAATTGCTTTACTGGTGACCGACCTGGAATAGATTTCCGAACTTTAGACAAATCAAGTGCCCTGTTAGCCAGATATACGGCCTCCCAAAGTATGCAAAGTGCATCCCTTAAAAATACTGTTGGCGATTCCATTTGCATAAAGTTCCATACTAGCACTTTAACTTATTTTCTTTCGCCCAGATAAATCTGCAAGATTTTTAGTATAAACATAAATATAAAAATTATAATTCATTTTTTGGAACATTTAGAAATTTACAAACCATTTTTTTGTCTTCTGAAATTTTGTACCGTTTTTGACGCTCTTCGTGTCCTAAACCTTCTTCGGTATAATATTCAATACATTCGATTACAAAATCTTTTACCCGTTTTATGGTTCTTCCACCTACATTAAAAATCATACGTTTATTTCATAAATTTATAACCCTGTAATATCTATCTTTTTATTTTACATTAAATTTAAAATATGTGAAATTATATTAATAAATTATTGTTTTAATCTTATTTAATTAATAATACAACTATATTGCTTCTTATTATTATACCTCTTTGGTCAAGGCCTCTCCTGCGAATGTATCTTCGCCTTAAAATTTCATTTTCAGCATTGTCTGAATCATCTTCTGATAAACGGTTATCATTATGTTCGTCATTATTATCATTCACATCTAAGTTTTCATCACTTTCACCATTAATATTGTCACCGTGTACATCATTATTTTCATCATTTCCACCATTAATATTGTCACCGTGTACATCATTATTTTCATCATTTCCACCATTAATATTGTCAACGTGTACATCATTATTTTCATCATTTCCACCATTAATATTGCCAACTTGTACATCATTATTTTCATCATTACTGTCATTATTAACATCATTATTATCACCATTGTTACCGTAACCATTGTCACTATTGACATCTATATTTTCGTCGTTATCAAGTATATTAGTTTCATCACTATAAATACTTTCATTATTGTCATTATTCACATTTTCTGCATTGACATCATTAATAGTATCATTATTAGCATTCAAATTTTCTCTATTCCCAGAATCGATATTTTCGACATTATCATGTATCAATCTTGAGGCTAAATTTCGACAGAATAAAAAAATCAGTATTAACATGCGTTTAAAAAAAAATTTAAATTCTACTTTTTAAATATTTGTAGTTTAAAAATTATTATGAATGCATTCTAAAAATGTATAAATAAATGCTTACTTTCACGAGTTAACGTAGAACGTGAATTACTTCGATTTTTTGCTGTAGAAATATTTATAATGGAAGGTCCAGTTAAGTAAGAATTACCAGTACTTGAAGCAGATATTGAACGTAAAGGTTCATTTTCTACAGATTTATTAATTGAAATACTAGAAATATTTCTTGTAGATGTAATGGCCGTTGAATTTTCTGTGGAATCTGAAAAAATACATTATTTTACGTAAATAAAACAATTTTTTTTCTGCCTTTCAAGAGTCAACAAGTTCCTGTATTTGTTAAAAAGAAATAAATGAATAATTTTGCTACTTTTTTTATGTAATTAATGTAGAATGTGAATTACTTGTATTTTTTGCTGTAGAAATATTTATATTGGAAGGTCCAGTTAAGTAAGAGTTACTAGTACTTGAAGCAGATATTGAACGTAAAGGTTCATTTTGTATAGATTTATTAATCGAGATACTAGAAATATTTCTTGTAGATGTGGCCGTAGATTTTTCTGTAGAATCTGAAAAAGATAAATAATTTTACATAAATACAACAATTTTTTTTCTGCCTCAAGAGTGAACAATTTTCTGCATGTCTGCATAGTTGTTTGATTTCAAAATATAAAAATTTTGATATAGCCTAAAATTGTTGTATGAAAATTATGATATTGCCTACAATTTTGTATTTACAAAAAATGTATGTACAGATAAACGATTGGATAATTACCTTTCTTCTTCTGTACTTGTATATTAAAATGTAGTTTCCTTGAAACATTTTTTTGAGATTTTAATTTTTTGCTTATTTGACTTTGCTTATCATTATCAAGTACTTCTGATACAGGTGACATTGACTGAATTGGTGTTGTTTCATCATCACTTTCATCACGAAAATCATCAATTTCATCTAATCCTTTTAACCTATCTAATATTGTTAATGACCGCTGTTTTAGAACCATATTTTTTGCTGAATTTTTCCCTTTACCCTGAAATATTATATAATTATTTTTTGTGTTGATCAAAATAAAATAGTATTTAACTTTTACCTTTTCTAATTTACTTTGCACATTATTTTTTTTTCTTTTCTTTTCTATATGCCCAATATCACTCGGTACATGAGGAATTCTGTTTCTCTTTCCAAGATTGATTTTATCTTTTAATGCTTCTTCTGATTTTGGAAAAAAAGAAGGTTGTTTTTGAAACACTGAGGAGTACAGAATACATAATATGAAAAGTACAAGAAAAGCATCACCTAAATAGGTTATAAATTCATAAGTTCAAATTTTTAAAGTAGAATCAATATTAGTTTTTTGAGCATATCTAATTAATAACTATTTATAAATCAACAACTATTTTTTCTTAAATAATTAGTAAGAAAAGGTTAACTTACCTGCTAATAAAATTATAATACATGGATAATACCCATAATGCTCATGATCTTCAGAACAAGTATCCAAGCAATCAGACCATTTGCAAAAATAAGTTTTTTTACTATTAAAGTCATTGTCGTGGCTTGGTTTGATATGACTTTCATCATTTTCCTTTGCTTTTATGTCGGAAACTGGTTTAATGTACAATTTGTGTTTATCGTCGTTAAATCGTACCCGCGCATGAGTAATCCTAATCACGTTAATATTTATATTTTAATTGTGATGCAAAAAAGTACTTTTTCATAACACCTTCAAGCAAAGCTTTGTGACTTTAATACTTTTATTGTTATGTTCAAAGCACAAAGGATTCAAGAGATTCACAGCACGACAGTTCTTCTTCTTTTGACTTTAGGGCAATGCCCGTGGCGCCGACAACAGGTATATTAGTAGCACAGTCAGTTACAATACGAATGCGCTAGAACATAGAAAGAATTATGAACGGTTCTACTCTCTCTCTCTCTCTCTCTCTCTCTCTCTCTCTCTCTCTCCCTCCCTCTCCCTCGATCCTTCCTTTGCTTTCGCACGAAACGCGCATTTCGCAATTAAAATTAAGGACGAGGCATCGAGCTGATTTATACATTCAATTTTTAACGATGGAAAATAGATTGTCGCTGAGAACGCCATTGTAAAGCCGTCAATCGCTCGAGACACTTTAAACTTTTCTTGAGGACTTGTCGCTTCTAAGATTTATGTTTTAATGTAGATAATAAATATATATATATATATATATATATATATGTGTATACAGTTCTTTGGCTTATCACTTAATAGGCACGTTTTACTGTGAGTAATAATTCTTTTGATATATCTGTAGAATAAAAAATTGGAATTAAAGTATTGAGTATTCTTTACATCCTAATCCATATTCATACTTTTCCATCAATTTCCCATTCTCCCTTGAATCTAGCTTTTTTTTATAAATATCGTTGGTAAATGGCATGATTTTTGGCATTTTTCCTATGCTTCACCTTTTTTCCTTCTAATATTGCATTTCTTTCAAAATGTCATTAATTTCACTAACATGTTTTTTACTTGTCATTACTACAAACGGAACGTGCACTTGTTCATTTCTGTGGCGTTCATGCACGCAGCTTATTATCATCGCTGATGGATAAACTACATAAAAAGTGAAATTTTTCGATGAATAAAAAAATGTAATTGACGTGCTTGATTGGACGATTTAACTGTGTCATTAGCTGTGAAAAACAGAGTATTTTACAGCTTCGGCATTAATGCCATTCTGTATTCGAAATCAATATTTCAAAAATCTAGAACAATCGAGCCAAGTACATGTAACGCACTTCACTTTGACGCTCGATTATTCATCAGCCGGAGCATTTCCGTACTTGCATTCTCGTCATTGCATTCATATTGTGACATTTATTGTATCACCTAAGCACTCCAATCTGACGCAATAGCGGAAAAAAAACATGGAAAAAACGTAAAAGTATACTTCGGAGACAGAAATGGTCGAGCAGTTGCGTCAGGTTGGAGCTTGAAACGGTAATTGCCGATCTCTCGTTTATGTTGCTTGTTGGTGTTGATGCAAGGGGCAGGAGATACCTATATACATATGGTACGAGTCATACCCGACCCACAGCGGCGAGGGTTACGAAGGCCGCGTCTCCAAGGTCAGCCCGAATTCGCCCTACGGCGTCGCGAGTCTCAATCTGACCAATATTCAGGAGAATGATCAGGGATGGTACGAGTGCAAAGTCGTCTTCCTCAACCGGTCACCGAATAGTAACAAAAATGGTACCTGGTTTCACCTGGACGTTCACGGTATGTTTTTTCTTTAGGTTCTTGTTAGTTAGTCTTCAAGTTCAAATAATTGTTTCAAGTTAAGTGTAAATAACCCTTTTTTGCGTAAAAAAATATCAATTTGTCAAATAATATCAACTGTACTTTTAAAAAACTAAAAATGTATATCTTAATAAAACTTTTAAATGTAATTAAACAAAGAATTTATGTCTAACCGCTAAGCTATAGGATCACTCAAACGAAATTGAACGTATACCTAAATTTCGTTCTTCCTAACATTTATTCTTACCAATTACATTAATTTTCACTTTTCTTTGAATTTTACCAGCATTCCGGAAAACTGTAACATCACTAACCATAAGTGTTCTCGTCCAAATGAACTATCTGCATTTAAAACATTTGCAGCGCCGCCCAGATTCACAATCACCCCCGAGGAGATGATCTACGTGAACCTCGGCGACGCGATAATCCTCAACTGCCAAGCGGAGGGCACTCCGACGCCGGAGATGCTCTGGTACAAGGACGCGAGTCCGGTCGACCCATCCTCGACGGTCAGGATCATCAACGATGGCACCGAGCTCCGGATCTCGATGATCAAGACCGAGGACATCGGCGACTACACCTGCATCGCGCGCAACGGCGAGGGTCAGATTAGTCACACCGCTCGTGTCGTCATTGCAGGTTGGTGTTTATTTTGTAAATGTTTGGCTAAACTTTGTTTGCGTGGGATAAAAATTCGACTGGGCTTTGATTTTATTTCGAGTAGAACAGTTCTACTTTTGTCAGACATAATTATGATAGATGGTAAATGCATTAGGATAATTTCCTAAGGCAGAAAGAAATTTGATGGATTTAAAGAACTTTTTTATAACTCTCTATTTCAAAAGGTTAATAATTCTTATTTGTAGAAGTTTTATATTAATTTATTGAATTAATGATGAAATGAAAAGAACCCTTTGAAACCTCCTAAACTTATGGAGGATCTAAATATGCCCTCCCTTTGAAAGGGTTAAGAAGTAGTTATAAAGTTGAAACAGAAATTTACCTTTGATAAATACCTAATTTATAGATAAATATCTTGTCTTACAATTATAGTTTGATATTAATTAGCAAAAACTAGATAAAACTGCCATACTTTAAAGGCTTACGCTCTTAGTAGTTTTAAGCCTTACTTTAATGCACACGTGTAGAACGAAACTTCAAGTGCAGCGCAGTATTTCGCTTAAGTTTCTCGGGCATTAAACTGGGCTTCCGACTCCTCTTAAGTGCTTCTGCAAAAGGCACATTAGTGTGATGAAATCCTAAATTTTCGTTAAACCTCGTAAAAATTTTTTTCCTGAACTTCCAAACCCCTCAAAAAATATTTCCGTCGCGAGGCGGCCAGTGGATTAAACTGCTTTTTAAGAAAGCCATGAATTTCATGCCATTAATTTCGCGCCCGGCAAGATAAATCGTAAAAAACTATTCTCCGCATGCATAAACATGAGAGAATCCATTGGAAAAATAAAATTGCTAAATAAATCTGGCGCCCTGCACGCAACAGCGCCACTCCGCGATCCTACATCAGATGCAGAAAACGTATAGCCGTATCTTCGTGCTAATAAACATACGCTGTAAAAAGCATTCGCATAAACCACTCTGCGACCTGAAAACCCAGAAAGCAATCAATTTACACCATAAAATTCAAGCTTCGCGGAAAAACTGTGTTGACACAAACTTGTTTTGCAGTATGCGCACGAAACTGGAACTTTCTTTTGTTCGGCGGGCTTTCAATGATTTTCGTTAATGGAACGGCAATAAAATGAATTTTAAATGACCGATATTTTATTCAGGCGACGGAGTAGAAAATGCAGAATGCAAAATCAATAGAGACAGAAATTGAAATGCGATATAAAAGAAATTCGCAGGAGTCATTATCCCCTAAATTGATTCCGGTACTATTGTTCATTAAACGCACCGAAACTAAACGTAAATTTCGCTTATCTATGGATACGGGACGCATTAGCATAACGCCAATAAATAAATTAACGATTATTGCTCGACACACAATGCGGATCCGAAAGTCGTAAGCTCAGCGATGCCCCGGCGGCCGAATTTTGAAAACGCGCGAAAATTAAAATTCCGAGCGTCGAAATCCTGGAGGTAAATCCGAAGGGTCACTATTTCTCGCTTAAGAAATACGCGCGTATAAAAATCTCGAGCAGTAAGGCGCGAGCAAATCCAAAAGGTCGAGTAAAAGGAGAGCAGGGAATAAAATAAAAGGGGCTGATCGAAATACCCGAGGCTCCGGAATGGGTGAGGCGCAGCGGCAGGTATTGGACTCTTAACCCCTTAAATCCATAAATTTTATGGACACCTCGAGAGGACGAAGCATCTTTTTCCCTCCACGCTCGTAAAATTTATAGGTCGATGCATTCAGCCGTCCGCGTCGCGCTTCTCTCTTTTCCTCTTTTTTTTTTATTCTTCTTTCTCGCTCTCGAGCCAGCTGCGATAAAATTTAAGTTAGGCAAAGTGGCCACGGTTACGTTTCGGATTTCGAGCTATCGCTTTCCGCCCGCCAATTAAGTCTGAGCCTCGGGCGTTTGCGTGGGACGATTTCGCTCCGCGAGCTTTTTGTCGACAAATCGGGTGTTTGGGTATAAAAAGATGGGTACTCGTAGTGGGTGGCCGAATACTTTATCTGAATTCGTACTGCCGAAATAAACAATGAATTTTCCGATACTTTATTTAGTTTTAAAGCTTTGAAACTTCTTATGACGTTGGATTGTATAGATTGATTTTTCTATGCGGGCATTCACAACTTGAAATACCAATGTTCAGTATGCTCTTTGGAAACGTTACTTAGCTCGTAGGATTCAGAACACAAGCCGATGTACTGATTAAAAACCCTCACCAAGCGTCCATACCATGATGATCCTACTATCCCCCTTTTTGAGTGATTTTTAATTTTACGAACGTCTATTTAAAGATTTTTCGCCAACGGCCATACCACGCTGATCGCACTGGTTCTCGTAGGTATCTAAATCACAACCGTCAACAAGTGGTTTAGATAAACTTTTTAACAAGGCCAGGAAAGAATTGGGTGTACAACAAATATGTTTGAAAACCCCAAATATAATTAGCAATAAAAATAAAAATCATAAAAACAACGACGTAGATGGGAGCTCAAATAATCCTAGCGAAATGGACACAGAAAGCTTTGAGGAGGAAACAGACGTTACAAGTCAAGGCAAATTCAAACCTAAGACGACCCAGGAAAACCAAGAGGAACAACAACTTTCTAAAACCGGTGAAAACAAACCACCACCAATAATAACAAGTGAAACGAATATAAGATTATTAATAGGTATATTTAAAAATAAAATAAAAAGTGAAGAGATAAATATTAAAAATTCAATGGATGGTGACCACACCATATTCGCTAAAAATTACGATACATATACAGCAGTAAAAAAATTATTAGACGATAACAAGATTAAATATTATTCATTTACTCCCAAAAGTCAAAAACCAAAATCTCTTGTATTAAAGGGAATAAATACCGGATACAGTGAAAGCGAAATAAAAGATGAACTTGAAAGACAAATTAATAATACTGTAAAAATAATTAAAGTAACGAAAATGACTTTAAAAAATAACAAGGATAGTGACGTAGCTGGGAAACCAGATATTTTTATAGTGCAATTGGCTCCGAACAGTGAATTAAATCAGATTACACGCACTAAATCCCTTTTTTATCAAAGAATAAGATGGGAAACCTATAAACGAAATATTGTATTTCAGTGCAGAAACTGCCAAAGGGTCGGGCACTCCAGCATCAACTGTAAACTCGGATACAGGTGCGTCAAATGTACTTCGAATCACGAACCAGGACAATGCAAACTAAAAGAAAGTTTAAACGAGCAGGTAAAATGCGTAAATTGCAACCAGACGGGACATCCGGCCTCATATAGAGGATGCCCGTACCTTAAATTCGCGCAAGAAACAACAAATAAAGCAAAGTTAGCTGTGATTGAAAATAGATCGAAAAGCATAAATAAAATCCTCGAGTCTGGCTATCAAACGCTAAATACAAACAACGCCACATACGCAGAGAAAATAAAATCCAATTATACTCGAAATCCTAGTCAAAATATTCAAAATCCCAGAAATACGGAAACAGATTGTAACCCAAATAAAAACTATAACAAACTGGATGAATTATTAGAAAAATTAAAAGAAGAAATATTAAATACTATAAATAGCCAAATGCACGAATTTAGAAGCGATATACAAAGTATTAAAAACCAAGTAAACCTAAATAACGAAAAAATAAAAGTCATTTTAAATAGTTTAGCCGAAGAATGCATACAAGAATAAATCATAATATAGATAATGAAAAGGGTGAGCTAATTATCTTAGCGTTAAACGTCAATTCCATAATCTCAAACGAACGAAGATACAATATCTTATTATTATTAGACAAACATAAACCAGATATAATGCTACTCTCAGAAACCAAGCTGAATTCTATCCATAAATTATCTTTTCAAGGATATAATTTAATAAGAAGAGACCGACCAGGAGCAATACAAGGAGGTGGCACGGCACTCCTAATTAAAAAGCAAATTAGATACACTGAAATACATATTAACAATATAAACGAAGAAAAAGTACTTGAAACGACTTGTATAAAAATAAAAACTAATGATAATAGCAACTTAATAATAGTTAGTGCATATGCTGCGAACAGCAACAAACGATCTTTTATACAAGAAATTAATAACTTATTTACGCAACTACAACTCAGCGAACTTAACAATTATTTTTTAATAGCAGGGGATTTAAATGCCAAATCCGAAACATTCGGAGACAGAACATATAATGCAAGAGGCCAATACCTCGATAAGTGGATCAAAGACTATGAAATCGAATACAAAATAAAAGCAGTAGGCCCAAGTAAACCAACCTATAAACCTGCAAGATCGTTTCTAGACATCTGTATCATAGACTCAAGACTAAAAATAACAAACCTAATCCAAAATAAACTTGAAACATTCAAATATGATGGAGACCATAACGGTTTATTAATTAAGACTAACATTAATGAAATAAGAATCATAGAAGATCAAACTATCGAGAAACATACGTACAATTATAAAAGGACGAACTGGGAAAAATTTAGTTCCGAACTAAATAAAAATTTCACAGGCTGTGTACCGACTGACAAAAATTTAAACAAAAAAGAAATTAATAACCATTTAGAAGAAATCGAACAAATTATCACTCAATCTATGAAAACACATGTACCTAAATTTCAAAAAGTCAACAGTGTCAATAAATACATAAACAAAAAAATAAATACTTTATATAAATTAAAAGCAGATATTAATAAACAATTATCTATTTGTAGGAAAAATAAAAATTTTTATATATCTGAAATATCAAACTTAAAAATATTAAGAAAGGAAGTTATAGTAACAATCAAACAGGAATTCGCAACCTCTTATAACCAATATTGGAAAAAACAGATAAATTCGATCGACTATAAAAACTCGGACACATTTTTCCCTAAAATTAACTCGACACTAAGAAATAAGGAAAACATTAAAATCGATGAACTAGTGGTACCTGAAAATGCAGAAATATTGGAGAATATTAATATAAACAAAGATCAATTAACTAAAAAATCAAATAATTATATCATTAACGACGAAAAACAAAAATTAAATGTTATTGGAAAACTTTTAAGTAATGTAGGTGCCTATCAAATTAATCCAAATGAATGCAGACTTTCCGAAGTCATTACAAAGACTAACGAGGAAGTACAAAGGAAACTGGATGAGCTCAATACTCCTATACAATTCTTTTCAATAAATAACCCATCAGATAATCCTAACATAATAAATATCGAAGAATTACCGATTTTTACAAATACCAACATGCTATCAAGATATTTCAATTTATTAAATAATAAAGTCTCCTCAAGCTTTGACGAAATCCCTAATATAGTGTTAAAACATTTACCAACAAATATAATAAGTGCATACGCAACAATTTTCAACAATTGTATAAACATAGGGTACTACCCAGAAAAATGGAAAAAAGCTAAAGTGATACCAATAAAAAAAAAAGGAAAAGATTCTAAGAATCCCACTAATTATAGGCCTATAAGCCTAATGCCGAACATTAGCAAAATATTTGAAATACTAATAAATACCTCATTAAAAATTTTTTGTGAAAAAAATGAAATCATACCTTCAAACCGATACGGATTCCAAGAAAATCTATCAACTACTCACGCAATAATGAGATTAAGTGACGACATCTGTGAAGCTCTAAACGAAAAGAAAATGGTAGGAGCAACCTTAATAGACTTGGAAAAAGCGTTTGACACGGTCTGGATAGAAGGACTAACCTTCAAACTATATAAAAAGGGGCTCCCGCTGTACATACTGAAAATAATAAAAAACATGCTCAAAGATAGAAAAATCCAACTGACCGACTGTAAAGGTAACGAATCAATTGAATTTTTCATCGAAAATGGTCTCCAGCAAGGAACCATCAATGCACCTATTCTTTTCAATATCTACAACAGCGATGTACTTAATTTATTCGACTTAAATAAAACAAAACACAAACAATCTATTGCATTCGCAGATGATTTAATTGTATACGTCACTGGAAATAATATAAAAACAATTAAAAATGAATTAGAAGAAATAGTTAATAAAATAAATAAATATTATAAAACATGGAAACTAAAAATCAATACCACGAAGTGCGAAACAATTTTATTTAGACAACCGAGTTATCAATTAAATAAAAGCTCAAGAAAGTGGAGAGATTTCCAAATCAGTATAAACAATGATGGAAAAATTGAAAAAATACCTACAGTCAATAAAGTAAAGTATCTAGGTGTAATACTAGATAACTTATTTAGACTAAACAGTCATTTAAATGTACAATTAAACAAAGCGAAAAAAGCTTTCCAAATGAACCAAAAAATATTCTTCAATAAACATTTACAAATAAAAGCTAAAATAATTTGTTATATGTTATTAATTAGACCTATAATAACATACGCAGCCCCGATTTGGTACAACATAAATGCATCTCAGGCCGAAAAAATTCGAGTATTTGAAAGAACCTGTCTAAGAAAATGCTTGGGAAAATCTAGATCGTCAAACTCAAACTATAAAAAGTACATAAGGAATGAAATTATCTATAATGAAGCGGATATCCCACGGATAGACAACTTCTGGATAGATTTGATTAGAAGATTTTATAAACACACAAAAAACAATGAACATCCTTACATTAATAAAATTTACAACAAGTCAACGGATTATTATAAAAAATCATTAACGACCGGCTATTTGCCACCGCAAGCATTCCTATATCTAGACCAAATAGGACTGATACAAAATAGTAATAATATCCCAATCTTGTATCACATACCAAGAAAACGAGGTGATAAAACCATTAATTTCAACCTAAATAACGACGATACGCCTAACAAGAACACAAAATACTCTACAGTGATACCAAAGAAAGACTACATAAACACATCTAGGCTTAAAAAAAAAATGTGGTGGATAACCAATAACGATCCTCACATACAAAAATTAAAAACAAGAATACAAGAATTTAGAAGAAGAAACCAACGAAACCAACATAACACAAGAATTTAATCTCTATAAAACAAAGTGTGAAAAAATCATGTAAACATATATTAAGATAGTTTTAAGTAGTTTTTTTTATTATTTTTCTACTTTAAAAATGTATTACGCTATTCAGTCTACGAAAATATGTATAAATATAATAC
>UCOL01004336.1:0-15057 GCA_900474335.1 Ormyrus nitidulus
CCCCCCCCCCCCGGCAGTTTTAATCAATCAAAAGAGTGCGCAGTGCCTTCAAAAACTAATTCAATTTAAAAAAGCTCTCCGCCGCGACTTCTCGCCGGGAGGGAAAGAAAGGCGCTTATCAGAGTCATTTTGCAGATGCAGCGAAAGAGCTACACGGCCGACCTGGCATTAATTTCCTCGGGAGGAGAGAGCGCCGAGCGATTCTCGCCAGTCGACGCGCTCGGCAATCTCTTTGAAGCCGCGCGCTTCCGAATTGGCTGCCGGGAATTGTATATATATATATATGCGCGAGAGGCCATCATTAGCGCGGGGAAAGTGCCTACGTAAACGCAACGCGGCCCGTTTTCCTTTCTAATTGAATCCGCGGGGCTCGCGCGCGATTTATAGTAATGAGACGCCTTATTTACAGGGCAGCGAGATGAGAAAGAGCCGCGGGCCCCCGGCGGGGAGGGGAAGATCGCTAAGCTTCTTACCCCCGACGCCGGTTCATTCGCGGCGGGCCCCTCTCCTTATTTTTATGCGCCCTAGGCATTTTTTTGCGAGAGTCCTAAAATCCCTAATTTCTTTTATGCAAATGGCCCGCTCTGCGAAGAGGTTAAGCCGACGTTTGTATATGGCGTATTACGTGTGATAATTTCGCGAGCGCTCTTTCCCCCGCGGCGGCGAGTGAAATACGCACCGGGAGCTCGTGATTTCTTTCGGTTAGGTTATTATAATTCCGTTTGCCGAGCCCGCCGGGGGAGGATGGAATGAAAAGGACGTCGTTTTCAGGGACCGTCTTGATTTAATGGAAACAATTTGCAATTATTCGGGCAACGCGATTATTTAGGTAGATTAATCGGTGGGAATTGTCTAGTTTGTCATTTATCAAATTGGGGTTCATTTTGAAAACAGGTTATTCGGCAGGTGATTGCGTTTGAGGAAGATTTTATCACTTGTCACACAATGTTATCGAACGGATCTTTTGCCGTTTACGTTCATTCCTTCACGCCTAGTATAAAAGAATAAAAATTAAAAACTCGGTTTATTTGTTCGTCAAAAGGGTGCAATTTAATTTCTAAGTAATGTCACAAATATAATAATTCCTTTCCAAGTCGAAATCGAGAGCGATGCGAAACTGCGGCCGGAAAATTTAATAATTCCCATTCGATTTACCGAGCGAATCTTCGTTGAGTTTAGGGATTTATTCAGAGGCAGACGCCGCGAAGTGGTTCAGTTTGTCAATTTCGACCTTCTCCTCTTCGGGAGCTACAAATATACGCGGCTCTCCCTCTCTTTTCCCCATATATCGGGCTCTCCGCGGTTTAT
Source organism: Ormyrus nitidulus (assembly GCA_900474335.1). Taxonomy (NCBI): domain Eukaryota; kingdom Metazoa; phylum Arthropoda; class Insecta; order Hymenoptera; family Ormyridae; genus Ormyrus; species Ormyrus nitidulus. Next base: position 1,309 of record UCOL01004336.1, read on the forward strand.
CCGATTTTGCGGAGTGAACTTCTGTCGGCGCGTTTGGATTAGCGAATGCTCCGTCGACAAACTAACTGCTCAGCTGCTGGATTCTCAAAAGACCCGTAAATTTAATCCATAACAAGTGGATGTATCTCGGGTTCTGAAGCTCTATGTGCGATGGTTATAAAGTACTTGCTTTACTATTTGCAACGGGTTTTTGCCGAATGTTTTTTTTTTTTTTTTCATATTTTGTGATCGATATTTAACGGAATACTAAAGGAGATTATGTAATGAAGATAATTGCAATTTGTTAACCGATAAATTTGATTCGCTCATATTATTATCCAATGGTAGTTTGAAAGCAAGTATAATTTTATTAATCGACGGTGCATTAATTTGAAAATTGACGAAATTGAGTGCTTATTCGATTAAAGCGACGGTAATTCCGAAGGTAACAGTGGTTCGATTTTTCTGCCAATCTAAATTAATTACAACTTCCGACGCAAAAATGTAACGAATGAATTCTTGTCAAAAAAATGACTCGCGAAAAAAAAATCTCATGAACGAAAATGAAATCAATCAACTCGAAATGAATCTGTCATCGAACTCGAAATAGGAGCACAATATTTCGAAAATTGGTCAGTTCCATTTTGAGAGCGGCGCACTCGGTAGCATTCATCACCCACCCCGGGAGGATTTGAAAAGAGCTAGAAAGGGGTAGAAAGAATAGACGGACGAAGGGCCAGTTGAAAAATGAATTTCAAAGCGATGATTAATAAATTACTCGGCTCCCCGCGTCCAAAGCGGAGCGTGTCGGTGTGTGTCCCATGAAAACTGATTTATTCGCCTTTGGCAAGACCCCCAGCGTTCATTATACAGTAGTCGAGTCATCGTTCGGCGATATCACGCGACTCACGCGAGCCTAGAATCTGAGAAACGAATTCGGGAGGGGCTCTCTTTTTAATCGCGGCGATGACAATTATAAGCTTCTCCCTTTTTCCGAATCCGTGTTTTTCGAAGCAATTACCCCACTATTACCCGGGGCCTCTCTCTGCATATATGTACGAGTTACGGCCGTGTCGACAGAATTAATTATCCTTGGCAGTATCCGCGCTGTTTTTCCGCCGAGCGCTGAATAGTTCTGTCATGAATAAGCAATCATACGTTTAATTGAATCCTAGCCTTTCTGTAAAGCTCCATTGAAAATGAGAAACGCGTTTAATTCCGAACGAATTTCCGGGATACGCATCGCGCCATTCTTGCGATTCATTCGAGAAGCAGGGGGTTAGTTTTCGAGCGCGATATTTACACGGCGACGGCGGTCTCGCGTCGTTTTCAATATTTATCAAAATTCGAACGGATTTAAGCTGATTTCAGCCGCGATAAGCTTTTACGAGGTGAAAATATTGTTGCAAAAATAGCCGATCGTCCGGGGCGGCGGCGCGCGACGAGCTAGAGCTAAATGATGATGTTTAATATTATTTGCATAAATCGAGAGGACGCATATATGAAATTTTAATATAAGGGATTAACATTTTCAAAACGTAATTTAAGTTTATACAAATATCGTGTAATCTCATTAAAAACGCATGATACCGGTAAGTGCGGCGATTCTACGCTTAATGTATGGAATATTGCGACATTTGGATTATTGACAAATAAATTTACGGTCGAATCGGTTCCATATGTGTACGAAAATTCATTCGTGAAAATGACGAAATATTATCCTTAAAGACTTTTGAAAGTCGTTTATAGACGTTTTTTTTATTAGGTTATAATATTACTCGTAAAGCTATCCACAAAGGTTTCCGCATATTATCCTTCCAAGCAGCTCCGCTGCTTTCTTAAATGTGTAAATATTATTCAGCTAATTGCTTTTTGACTTTATAAAAGCAGGATTAAAATGCAGAAATCCAAGGAAAGGGAACGCAGGTTAAAGAACTTCATATTTCGCTGCCATCGGTCACATTTTGTATAAAAAAAAAATAAGTTATCAGTCCAGTCGAGCGAGAAAAGAATTTTCATGCACAAACGTTAGTCGGCTCGATAAGAGCCAAATATAGAGCCGAATTCAGCTTGGGTAGAACGAAATAAATCTTATCATCCGAATAATCGACACTTGAATCTAATTTAGACACTCCGCGGCGTGCGCATTAGGAGCGCGTGCGTTCCTGTCGGAGTCAGTCATAAAACACACACCCACGGAGCCGCGTTTACGAGAGGAAGAGAGAAAGAGAGAGAGAGAGAGAGAGAGGCCCGCGAAATTAATTAAAACTCTTTAGCGGATGATTACGTGCAGAGTTAGGCGTACGGATAGTCGGCGGTGCTATCGGCTCGGCTAATCAGCGATTCACCTTCAGCTCGCGCGTACTTTTCGCTTATCTCCGTTCCGGAGCTTCTCTACTTTCCTGCCGGCATAGCTTTCGGCCGCGAGGCAAAAGCTCACGCAGACCCCCCCAGGAGAGAGAGAAAGAGAGAGAGACAATCCCCGATAGTTTAGCGACTTACGGCCGTATCGCGGAAAGAAGACGCGCGAGACGCCGAGGAGCTTTGAAAGCTTGCGCGGTGCAGCCTTTTTATTCAGCGTCATCTTTTTCAGGAAGTTCGGCCCCGCTTTTCGACGCCGCGGCGACTCCTTTTTTCTTGTTTATCTCAACTTTGCTTTGAGCGGAAAAATAATGAATTTCAACGGACTTGCCGGCTGCGAGCTTTGAGCTTTCTTTCTCGGCCTCGGCAATGACCTCCTCCTCCAAGCTCGTGGCATTTGTAAATGAGATCGGTTTTGCCTTTTGAGTTAACCCTCCGAGTTTTTCCCCTTTTCAACGGCGGGGGATTGGGAATGTGAATCCTGCACAATTTTTTCGTTATTTCTTCGGGATTTCTTTTTACCCCACAGGGGGTTTATTCACTTTTTGCCACACATTATTATTATTGCCCTTTTATTCATTCAAGCTTAATTGCATAATTTATGCTCATTTTTCAAGCTTAAAAAAGCTAATTCTATTCAAGATTATTGGTTTAAAAATTCAGTAATACTAAAGTTCAAATTATCTTAAAATCGCAATTTAAAATGCACCGAACACGCTTAATAAATTAGTCATTTCGTCGTATGTCGATATTTATTTCTTAAAAAGGTTGGAAAATGAAGCTTTGTAATTAATCGTCGACAATATGCTAATTTAATGGTTTGCCGTATTTTAGCAGTCGATTTCACTTGACGCTCGTATTTCAATTACTATTTTTTCGGCTTATTTCTGATAACCGTTGTAATAATAATAACGCTGCGGTAATTGCTATTTAGTAACTATAAAGGCCGAGCATCAGTTGCGCCGATACTAAATGAAAGACCCATTCGTTCCAAACTTGTGTTGAAATTTCGGGCTTTAACAACATATCGCCGGCGACTACATTATCCGATGTTAATTTCACGTTTAAGAACGCCGTTTCATCGCTTTGACGATTAATATTTCTTTTTACGCTGTTGTGAATTTGAAAAAAAAATTAATCTCGGATATTATGGTTATCCAATGGTTTAAATTAACGTTGCGCTTTTCGTTAAAGAATTAATTCAATCAGATGCTGAGCGCTTTGCCCAATCCATATTACTTGCGTATAATCTAATAAATGTCGGATTCAATTTTAATAAAGTTTATTCATTTAACAGTTCATACTACTAATATGGATTACGCAAAGCATTCAATAACTGATTGAATTCTTTGACGGAGGGTCATTTTAATATCAGTCAGATTAATAAAGCGCTTGTAATTATAAAAGTGTTTTTTTTTTTTTTTTTTTTAATTAAAAAATGTTTGAACATTTGGACCAATGAATGAAAAACCTCATGCTATTAATTAAAAGGTATTGTTCACCACATATTCGGCTTACTTTATATTCATTTTGCTTTATTAAAGCCAATTAAGTATTTTCAATAACGAGCGAATGAAAAAGAATTCTAACTTCTGGATTAAATAGCTGAATTCTTGGTTCAGATTGACAAAACCAATAATAATAAATAACAAAGTGACAAATTATCCGGGCAGTCGATCGAGATAAAATTTGCGAAATAAAATTATCAAAACTCCACTTGGAGTAAGACCGAGAAGAATTTATAAATCCATTTAAAGTTACACGGTCCGTTATAAAAGATAAAACTCGGCAACATTCAATTGAGTCAGCCGCGAGAGAGAGAGAGAGAAAGAAAAGTACAGTGGCGCACTCAAACTCGAGTTCCCAGCTCGGAACAAAAAAGGCGAGGAACCCGCAAGTTTTTAAATAACGACCAGGGCGCGTATACGGAGAGGCTCTCGCAATCATCGATCTTCATCATTGCTTAATTAGAAAGCAGACCGTTATAGCACTGCAGCTCTCCTCCCTCTCGAGTGTTTTCATCGAGGTTAAGAGGTAACATCTCTCTCTCTCTCTTGCTCGCGCTCGAACATCATCGGGAGCACCGCAGTCGGAAACAGACTCTCAAGTGATTAGCCTTTTACCGGTTCTTGGCTCCTCCTCTCCGCCGCTACTGATTGGATCATATCGGACAGCGTAAATTTCGGTCGCTCTCTCTCTCTCTCTCCCTCGCGCGCGCGCGACTTGTTAGATTATTCCGCGATGCGCAATCAATAGGTATATACACGATCGGGACTGGTTAACCGCCGGCAGGTCGATTGTTGGCACGGGCTTGCATGCGCTTTAATTAGAATCGAATCAGTCGGCCGATATATATTTCCAGCCCTGCACTTCCAAACGTTTCTTTTAGCGGACAATGTAGTCCATTGACCTGTTTGGAGGGGGAGAAGGGATGTAACTGGATTGGGAGGGTTTTCTTTCCATCTCTCTCTCTCTCCCTCTCTGCCTCTATCTCGCTCTCTTTCTATCGCCGCGAGAAATTCATGGATATATGTAGATTATTTATCGGCTTTTAGATGGAGATACCTTGTGTATCGACGTTGGAAGTTTGAATTTTGCAAGCTCTCCTTGGAGAGTCTTCTTACTTTTGGAGCTTGTAACCTGACAGTTGGTTCGTCTATGAGGTCAGAACGAAAATAAAAGACGAGATGTTTATAATTACGAGATGGGAAGGTGCTTAATATTAAAATTAGATATCAGAAAATCAGAAAATCCAATTAAATTTTCTTTAAATATCTCTTACGTCCTAGTCCAAGGAATTGATATTTATTACAGCAGAATAATGTTTTTAAAAAGTCCATCTTACTAAAAATAAAAAATAAAATAACACAAATTTCTATCATATATGTATATTACGTAATAATATTATATTTGACATTGACTATTACAAAGCCTTCACTGATAAACTAATTTAGCAATTAATTTGTGAATTGATTTAAATTCTATAATGCTGTTTAATGTACTTTACTTAATATTTAGTAAATCAAATGGATCTTTCAGAAATTTACGCATTAAATTCTTTTTTCGGAAGTATAAACATCAACGTTATAAATTAATATAACGAAATCAACAAAATCTCAAACGATCGTTTTACATTATTGTATTAAAAATTTAATTGGACAAGAAATACTTTATAAAAATAATACCCACTGATACATAATAAGAATACGTGCCATTATTTTTGCGTGACAATTGTATTCGAGCACGACAGAATAAGCACGTGCGTGTTCGTACCTGCAAACTGAACGTCGTATAGAAAAGCTTTTCTATAATTTATTACGACGATTTGTAAACGCTGCTGTCAAAGAAACGATTCATTTACCCTGTATGCTTGGCGGCAAATCTATTCTACAGCAAAACATTTGTAAAATTAAGCCTGCTGATTATAAGGCACTCAAAAAAAAAAAAAAAAAAATCAGTTGGAAATGTAAAATCGTTAATTTACAATAAAAATTAAATTTTATGCACAGTAGGCATAAAGAAATACACGTCTCGACGTAAGCAGCTCGTACTGAAATAAAGAAGCATAAAGAACTCGTTCGTAATTCCTTTTTAATTCAAAAGCTAACGGAACAAAAAATTAGCGATAAAACAGCCGTACAAATCGGAGAAAAGTCTTTAAAAAAAAAAAAAAAACGAACAAGACGATTGCATTACATGTCGGGTGTGACACGCGAATACTCCAAGTAAACTTTCCCCGGAAAAAAGACACATTCGTTTCCATCGAGCCGCGCGAACCCCCCCGGCTCGCGTTCACATCCAGCACGAATATAAGCGGAAACTCCCCCTCCCCCCCTCGCAGGCCGCCGCGGAGCTCACGCGAACGGTCAAGGCGACTCGCGAAATTATCTTCGTAATTAACGGCACTTCTTAACGTAACGCATTGCACGAGGGGGAGACGTTTAGACGCGCGGAATATGTATAGAAACCGCGTTCGCCGCGGAATCTGTGTGCAAAGGCGATACGTAACCCGAGACTGGCAGCCCGAACACCTGCAGCCTCTCCGACGAGGCAGCTCCCGGTGTGTGGGTGAGCGCGCGCCGATAAGCGACGTGCCGTCTTTGACGCCATCGCGGAATATCGCTCCCTGCTAATTAGCGATTAATATATTCGAGGCACGGTTATCTGTGCTTAATGATTTGCCGCGGATCCTCTCTCTCTCTCTCTCTCTCTCTCTCTCTCTCTTCTCCGGCAATTTGCTCCGCTTTTGCTCCACCTTCGTTTTGCGCTCTTTGGGAGAAACGGCGCGGAGTACTTTTTTTTTTTTGCTTTCTGGTTTGAATTTAATTTGAAATTTATTAGCCTGCAGGGAGAGAGAGAGGCTTTTTTGGTTTGGTTAACTTGCCTTTGTAATTTTGATACATGTAAATATACAAGCCTGCATATACATGAATGTTGACCGCAGTTGGAATAGTAGTTTGCTGTTTGCGGCGGTCGCGCCGTGAACTACCGAGCTCATAGCTGTCCATTTCGCGACCGAAAAGATTGACAAGTTAAATAAAATGATTCCGCTGGAATGCCAAAAATAAATGTCGATTTAACTGAAAAAGGTTAAAAATGCCAGACGAAAATTGAATTGCAAATGGTTCTCTTTTTAGAAATTCTGGGAAACCACTTACGTCTCAGTCTTTCGAAAATTTAATAAAGAAAATTAGAAAAAACATTTAATGTTATTTTTAAAAGCTCGTCAAACTCTAAAATAGGAAAGTACATAAATTTGGAGGTTTATATTTAAATAAACTAGCTTGAGTCACTTTAAATATTTGCCTTTTGCAATAATTTCTATTCGTAAAGAAAGAATTTCTTGAATTAGCCTTTCCTTTTACGAAAGGAGAGCACTTCATTTCCAAAAGTTGCTGACAACTTTTCTCGGCAAGGTTTTCTTCGAGAAATTCAAGAAGATTTAATCTACGGTTCAAGCCAAGTTATTCGAGCTCTCAACGAAAATCTTGCTCAACTCCGCTACGATCACATCTCGGCTGACGATATATACGTTTATACCAAAGTGCCCGTTATCGATACATTATATTCATTACTCAACTGTATAAAGTTTCGCATCCTAATGCAGGATCGCGCCGTAATCGAGCAAAATTGAAAACCATAAAAGTCCGATCGAAAAGTTAAACCCCCATCCCAAAAATGAATAAACGCATCGTAATTGTATTTTAATCATCCTCGATCATACGGCCATAAAAGCCCGCCACGTTCCCGCATAAAAAGCAACAACTCCGCCTGCAGATTAATTGCACCGCTATTCGCAGACTGCGAATTTTATCAGCAAAATTATCCCCGAGATTGTTATTAGTCATATAAAGCCTTTCGATATTGGACGTAAACCAAGAGAGAGAGAGAGAGAGAGAACGAGAGAGAGAGAGCTAAAGGCGACCAGATCCGCCGGCGCGAGAGAAGTCAAAGCATAATCCCCCATAGCGCAGAGATGTTAAGCGGCTGCAGGCAGGGTCGAACTTGCATCCACTATCGGCAGCTCCAGCCTGCTCTCTTAAGCCTCGGCGCTTAACGGGCAGTTAGCTGCTGCTTGCTTAATATCGCGAGCCGTCGGGGCCCGAAATCGCTTTCCGCAGACGGCGCCCCCCCCCCCTCCGCGAGAGAGAGAGAGAGGACTGTATTATCAGCTGCGCGCGGGCATTATACTCTTTCGTATGAATGTCAGACGCGTGAGGCATCGCGGATTTTCCGTTCCTCCCTCCCGCCCCCTCCCCCGCGACCCGATAAAGCGAGAGATCTATATGCGATTTTACGCGCGCCTGGTGAAGCCAGAGCGGTGAATGAGTTCCGGGGGAGAGAGCCTTTTTATATACGGGCTTTTAATGGCGCCGGCGGGGGGTGGTTAAGAATTTTTGCATTTCAAAGTGCGCTGCTGCTTCTTTTTTCGCCGCGGAAGATTTTCGCTCTTTGTGCGCGCCGCGCGGCGCTTTTCGGTACAGGGAGGTGGGCTGATAAAGAGCGCGCCTTTATTGCTTCGCTCGAATTTATAAATAAAATGAGAGAGTTCGATGTTTTTCTTTTTCTTTTTCTTTTTCTTTTTTTCGGAGCCTCGGGATCGGCGCACTTTCAGGCTTTCCTCGTATTCTCGGCCCTTCGAATCTTTCACTCCAGTTTTCTACTTACGCCTCAGAAAAATGCTCGCCTCTCGAACAAAGCGATATCGCTGCTCGAGCAGGATGTAAAGAGGCGATGGAATGCATTTTTTTTTATAATGCCAAAAATTCAACGAATTCTTCGTACACCGCGCGGCAGAAGTAAATTAGAATAGTTGTCTCGTGTCACACGGCGTGAGCTACATTCTGCTAATGGGCTACGTATTTGCATATTTCACGAATACGCTGTACGCTCGTCACGTACTTGGGCTTACCGCTAAAATTTTAGCTTACATTTTTGTTTAAACCGCGTGTTTTTTTTATTTATTTTTTGAAACGCAGCGCCCGCTTGCATAAGCAATTAATCGCGAAACTCGTGCGCTTTTTTTCGCCTCTCTCTCTCTCTCTCTCTCTCGAAACTTTGAAACGTCGAAATTATTTCGAGATGAGCGTTATAAATGGGTTCTCGTCTTTGCCGAGCGCCTCATTGGTTCTTTTCGCGGCGTCAGTAAATAAAAACGCGGCCGGATAGAATCCATTAATCCAACTTTTATAAATGATAATTGATAGTCACTTATGAGGATTAGGAAGAGTAATTGCCGAAATGAAGCTTTTAGTCACTTATGGAGAAAAATGAGCTCGCGATCGACTCGGGCGCGTGCACCGCATCTCGCGCAATAAGAGTAAAAGCTTGTATATCATTTCGCATTCATTGACAGGAGCGATCCGTATTGAATCCGCGGCTCCGATAAATCGCGTCACAATAACTCCGGCATGCAGGAGGCGGGCAATGTGACGTCTTTCGAAGCTTCTCTCGTCAGTCGATTCCGGGGGAAAACTGCTTCCCAGATCCTCCGAAAAAGGAGCCGAGGAAAGGTTTTTCCCTCGCTTTTCGGATCCATTACGCGACAGTTGATATGTCCCTTCAGCGCACATATCGATTGGCCAATCTTGTCCTTAATGAGCTTACCGGAAAACGCTTTTATCCGCCTCTTCCCCGGCTGACAAATAGCCGTCATAGAGGAGAAAATGGAGACACTCGTCGTCGCCTCGAGTATATATAACGCTTCGATTCCCGCCGAGTTATTGTCATTCATTGGGACGAGCGAGCAACATCCGCCCGAGTCGTAAATTTCGCTTTTATAGCCTCTCTCTCTCTCTCTCCGAGTAGGTGACGATCTTATTTCTGGCTGTCAGATAAAGTGCCGCTTCGAGAATGATGGCGGGACGTTCGAGGGTTCTAATTAAACATTTGTGAAGCGCTTGAAAATCGGCAGTGGCTAAGTGGCTGTACAGTTCGATTCTTTTTTCGGCGGAAGCTTGTTAAAATTGGATTTCGCGTCCGGGCAAAGGAGAGCCGGAGAGTCTCCGGTTCATGCAATTAGGTGTAAGGGCAGAACTCATTCGAGCTCGTTAAGAAAAGAATATTAAAAGTTTTTTCCCGCCCTCTTTAAAAGCGGTTTAGCGGAATTTCATTGCTATCAGTGAATATAACTGGACGATTAAAAATTACCGGAACAGCCGGGTGAGACTTGCCATTTTCTTGGGGGTAACGATCGTGTAAAAAATCTACTTTTAATTTCGTTTCTTTATTTAAACCGAAACCGTTATTGAGAAATTGTTCTGTATGCTCCAATTACGAGTTTCCATTTACGAAAATGCGGTTGCAAACTTTGGATTGACGCGCGAATTTGCATGAATAACTTTCAACAATAATTAATTGCCAATCTTTAAATCAATATTTAGCTTTATATATTCGTTCGAGCCAGGCTTTTTGTCACAAAGAGGAAGCACTTTTCCAAGGAAAAAAGTTGAAGCATTAAATTGAAATCCTCTCTATGAACTGTAAAAAAGCCGCTAATAATAGAAAGAGTATTTGCAGCAGATGCTTGGCAAGAAAAATTCAATTCAAATGGATTCGAAGCCGCCTCCTTGATATTGCTCGCTGCATTTTGGGAGCTGGTCCCGGCTCCTTTGAAGAGCTAAAAAATGCAAATATTTTCGCCCATTAATCGATCGGGCGCGTCGCGGCGATCTTCTATTTTTCAGCGATAAAATTTTTAATTGCCATTCTCTCAATCTCCCCGGGCGCGGAGAGAGTAACGGGGTCAAATTTGCTTTAAATTAAAGATCTTTTCCCCTCGGCTTGTAGCAGGCAGTTTCGCCGGGTAATGCTTATGGGAGCGAATCCAGCTATACCCGAGGGTATCTCTCTCTCTCTCTCGCCTTTACCGATCTTAAGCTCCTAAGCTCCGCTTTTGCGCGCGCGGCCCGTGTACATCGGACGGAAGCTGATTTGCTATTTTAAATATGAGGAACTATTTCATAATTTAGTTTCGCGCGGCGGGCAGGTAAATGCTCGGGCCCGCGCCAGACCTGCTTTTTCGGCGTTATCATAAATTTTTATCCCGGGATATTGCATCAAACGTTATTATCTGCTCGAAATCATATGCGCGGGCGGCGCGGCGCGGCGGGGCTTCGCGTTCGGCAGATGTTTATACTTTCGGCCACTTTACAATGTGCATCGTCAAAATTTTATGGACCTTTTATCATTTTATACTGCGTTTGAAGCTTTCATTATACTTTATTCGAACGTATATTTAAATAAACATCCTTTTAGATTACCTCGTAAAACAGTGAATTTTTTAGCCGATATATCGACAAACAAGCCGGTGACGGAGCTCTTCCAAGAACGTCTTTAGAAATACACGATTTGCGGTGATCACTGTATCTCAGCCGAAAATTATCTGAAATCGAAATCCATTAAAATTTAGTTCAAGTAGCATTAAAACCTACCCCCAACGTTCTCTGATTATTATTTTTTTCATTTAAAAATTTTTGGTGGTCATTTGAAGTGAAAACTGCTATTTTTTACGAAAAATTCCGCGATTTTGTTAGTAGAAAAGCCCCTTAATGTAAACAAAGTTTCTAAAACTGAACGTCGGGGGAGGTGTTTTATATGAAGAAAGTGTGTACCAAATTTGAAATGAATCGATAATGTAGTTTTCAAATGGCAGTGAACACTTTTGAAAAGTGATTTTGAGAAAAATGAGTTTAAATTTTTAATACCTCAAAAAGTGAAAAAAAAATGTTTTTTTTTTCAACTTATACTGAATCATCGATTCCAGCTCCATAGAGAAGACTCCGTGCAGCAGCTTCGATGTCTTCAGCTTCTTTTTTTTCAAGTCTTCGCCTTATTTTAGCTTCTTTGCTCTGCTGCTGAGCTTGTACCTCGGCCCTGTTGATGCGACAGCCGTTCGCCAATCTTGCATATTCATGAGCGCTCGGCCCAACGCTGACGTTCGTATCTGACAGAAAGGTGAGAAAAGCACCAGCACTTTCGTTGAAAGTACATGCAGCTACGTAGGATGCAAATTCGACAATTTTTCTGCTGCCAGATAATTTTTTCGGCGCAATCCTCCAAATTAGCTGGTTCAAACTTTCGTTGGAATTTTGGGTAAAACCTCCATGACACCTTTCCAGAAGTTCGTCCTTACTCAGATCTTCGTAAATCGGTTTCGTAAATCATCTTCCGGAAGTGGAGTGTAATTGTGTTTGTAACGTCCGACCCCTAAAATTTTCCACTCCTGTTGTGGCCAGAGCTTTTTGATACGGACACCACGAGTTCTCGCCGCCCGGGCACTTATCGTGTTGTGGGTTATTGTCTTTCGACTGCTGGTGGTAGTACGTTGCCCAGATGGCATTTTTCATTTTTTCTACCGAATCACAATTATACCTGATTGCTGCTCCATAGTATCGACTTAAATTATCGATGACTTTTCCAGTGAGTTTTCCTTTGCCACCGAGTACTTTACTTTGCCGTGTTCTACCTGCATTTTTGCCTGTTTTCACAACTTTATCTTCAGTAGTATTTTTTACCAGATCACGTAGACGTCTTCCCATTCTCTTTTGCACGTGACCTACACATTCTTTCTTATTTATAGTGAAATTTTCACGCTTGTACTAAATTGCCGTAAGTTTTGTTAACGCCGTCTCCGACATAATTGCTGATCTTTGCTCCATAATTTTCCTCTGAACGCCGGAACATTTCGATGACTGCGCCTACTTTCATGTTACCTGATGGTCCGGTGTGATTGGCTTGACATTCACCATTATCATCGTGTTTTTGGTGTCACTCTTCAAATTCAGCAGTATTCAACTTTTTTTCCCATAATTTGCAAAGCTTAACAAGGAGCTGAATCCTTGCTTCTGCCACGAGCCATCGCCAGAAACGGTTAAAGTGTCAGACTTTGAATTTTCACTTGTTTTCTGTTTTTCTTCGTCTGCGGCGGAAAGGAGAAACTTTTCAGCAGTCGTTTTGACGTAGGAGCAAATCGACTCCATAGTATCTAAATAAGACGGTTTGGATAAAAAATCACTTGGATTGTCCATTAGACCGCAAAACTTATTGCAGCCTGCTAAACCCAAACTTAATGTACGCATTACGAAAGCAAATCGAGTGTTGATTTCGTAGCGATGACCAGTTTTCTCACTGGATGGTATGTAGCGTGGATCGCATTTGACACATTTCACCTGGATTTGAAAGCCAAGCCCTTCTTTTTTGCAACTTTTGAACTCAACTAAACCATCACATTTGACCAAACTTGAAATTGTTGAGAAAACAAGCAAAAAATCGATTATTCTATAATGTTTTTCAACGTCTTCCGGCACGCTCGCACTGGTATCCAGCTTTACTTTTTTCGAGGATGCACTCTTCGTATTAGCTTTATTCTCATTTTGATTTTTTGGATTAGGCTTTTTTTTTGTTCTGGCCAAATAATTTCTTGCACTTGTTCGGTCATCTCTCGAAATTTTAGATATTCTCGGCATTTTCTAACAGAAAATATCTTGACGGAATTATACAATCACTATGACAACAAGCGAACGGTCGTACGTACAACTACAAAAACTGACGCTCGTCTTTTTTTTATTATAACGTACTGTATGTATATAATATATGTAATGTAAACTATATATAGTATATATATATACTTTTCCGGAACTTTGAGGGTGTTTTTCATGATCCAACCGGTACTTCGAGGGGTTTTTGGCAATTTGACGGCGCCCCTCAAACTTCCACAGCACTCGATAGGAACTTTGAGGATCCGCTTCAAAGTTCCATTCGGCAGATTGAAGGTCCTCCTTAAATTTCCATCCGGCCCTTTGAGGATCACTTCAAATTCCTGAACATATGTCTCCTTCAAACTTCCATTAGTCAGTTTGAGGATAACACTCAAAATTTTTGTATTTATCGTATACGATAATTAAAACC
>UCOL01004337.1:0-15051 GCA_900474335.1 Ormyrus nitidulus
GTGCGGATCTGGACAGTCTAACGTGTACTTAAATTTTTCCATTTATAATAAATATATTTTCTACTTATACACTACGAGTTTTTATTTCTACATATAACTTCAACAGATTTGTTGTTTGCAAATTCATACAATCAACGGCAACTGTATGTCGGGTAACTGTTAAAGTGGATATAGATACGTATATATATACGTATATATATACATTTTTATATATATATACGTTTTTTTTGAAAATTTTTCAGAATAGTAATAAAGTTTAATTTATTATTTAAATTTTGATTAAATTAAATTTAAATTATTATTGATGTTTGAATTTTGCGGCAAATAAATGTAGCTGATTGAATTATAATTGAAATAATAATAAATAAATAAAAAAATTCTAAAAAAATGAAACAATTTATACCTTGCAAAAGTATATATATTTAAGTTTTTAAACTATCACTAGTATGAACCATCATTAGTAAAGGTTTGTACATATGTTAGTTTTTATATCATTTCTGACTCTGCCCCGATACGCGTTACTTGTAGCTGCCTGTTCTCGTAAAACTTTACGATCGAGTTTTATGCAATGTTCTTACTATTTTAGTAGTAGTAAAAACAAACATCTTGTTCGTTCAGAAATAAAAAACGCATCATTTCGCACTTCCAACAGTTTTAAGAAGTGTTATAGTTTGCAATACGCAAAATTGACCTTTCGTTGCTTGAGTTTGCTGTCGCGCAGGCAGCAAAATCGCGACTTGAGATCTTGAGAAGAATTAAGACTCGGCCAAAACGCGTATCGGCAGTGTTTATACTTCATTAGGCGTGTTTTCAGGCGTCCGCCGGACAGCTCGCCGTTCCCGTTGACGGGGTTTGGCGCTTGATACGCATATCGCGATTGGGCCACGTCGAAGTAACAGACCAGTGCGGCGTGGCCCATTGGCCTAATAACTTCTGTCATCGATCGTCCGGCCGAAGTATATGCATCATAATCGGCGCTGCGCGCCGGCCGATAGCGCTAATGATGCTTTATTGTCGCGGAGATCTGCCGGTATAACCGGCAGCCCAAAGATATATACGTCGCGCATATGCGCCACAATCGCAAACACTTTGGATAACGCTTAATGGAATACGCAGAGCGGCACAGAGAGGGAGGGGGGCGTTATGTTGTTTATGGACGCGCCGGCTTAACTATTTGCGGAGACGAGGCTAATTATATAATCCGCTGCCGGAATCCAATAATCGCGCGTTCTCGCGTGCCAATGTATTGTTTTTGCCGTCCCAGAGTGGTAATCAATAGCCGCGGTGGTAATCAATAAAAATTAATTTATTGAAAGGTAAGGGTTCTCAATACTGGCTATACCTAAGCTTCGAATTGTTACACAATTTTTATACTTCAGAATATATTCAAGTACGACTTTTTAACTTGAAAAAATATATCGTAACTAAATATGTTTGATGTAGTTTACTTTTTTTCAGTCATTCGTGTGCTGCATAGAAATTCGAAGTATTTAGGTAATGAAGTGCTCGTAAATCATCTCTTATAGCAGAATCTGTAGTAGCTTTTAGCTTCGAACTCGTAGCGAAATTATTAATGAGAGATTTTCACCGATTCAAACGTACAATGCAGTTTTATAAAATAAAAAATATAAAATAATTAACAAAATAAATATAATTAAAAATCAAATATTTAAATTCTCTCTTAAAAAAAAAGTTGTTGTGAAACATTTTAAAACTCCGGATGTTGTGAAGCATTTTAAAACTCAATATGATTGGATGTTGTATTAAGATCACAAAATTTAAAAACTCTTTTTTACATCTTTAATATTTAAAAGTAGAGAACGTTGAGACTTAGAAGAGAAAATAAAAAAGAACTAAATGTAATGAAACCCTAATATCCCTATTATCCTTGGTTATTTTGATTTTCTATGTAATACTTCTATCGTACTAAAAGGATTGGAATAAATTTCTAATTTATAACTTCGAAGGTTAGTATTCATTGTTTCTTTGTTAAAAGGTGTAGGACACTAAATTATTAATCATTAATGAAATTGTAAAAGAAATTTTAAACTAATTTATGAATATAATAGAAACTGATAATAGAGTGCGCGAAGTGCGCCTAGATTTAACTAGTCAAATAAGATTAACAGATAAATCAATTGATTCAAAATAAAAACCATTTAAAACTTTTGAATGCCCTTTATTTTGTTTAAAAGGTAAGGAATATTTAAAGAACTAAAGAATTTCGTTCTCCGAAAAGTCTCAGCCGCCGAGCTTTTGTCGTTTTTATAAAATTTAAATACCATAAGTTTTAATTTTAGTCTGTTTAAAGATTTTCACGAATTAAGAAAAAACATTACTATTTCGAATTTAACGATCAGTTTCATTAATTAACTCTACATAGACGTAGGTGAAAGGAGGATGCCCACGCCTTATATGAAACTGCCTCCGCTGTTAAAAACTGCAAAAACAATCCAAAACATATAAACCATTTTCTGTCATTTAGAGCGCTTAAAGATCATTACTTTCAACAAAAAATGTATAGGGGGAAATGTAGGGAAAAAGAATTATAAGGCTTTGAACTTTAAAAAATAACATGAAGAATATATATGTATATATATATGGCTTTTAATAGTCTGTAGGCAGCTTGCCGTTAATCCATGAGCATCCTCCTTTTCCAACTTGTATTTTTAAGCACTTGCGTCAATCAGCTTCACAATTCTATAATTTCCCTCGTAGATAATAAATATTCATCGTTATATTTTTTTAATTAATTCTTGACCTTTTTTAAACTCGCGAAATTGTTATTTTTTCACTCAAGTTTCACTAAAAGTGACACTGTTCAAACTATTATATCCCCTGAAATATTAAAATCTATATAAAATGTTTATATTAATAATTGTATTAAATTATTTTTAAAAAATTAATAAAAATGACATTAAAATTTTAATTTAAATAGTGCCTTCTAATAGAACTTTTGCATCGATGAGCAGAGGCATACACGGCCTTTCATATTCTGTCAAAACTACTCCCATACTTTTGAAGGATTGCGTGCATAAAATTTGTTGAAAATTTCCAAAATTTCAATTAGGGGTGGTTTGCTGAGGTTTTCTTCTCGCCCGCCTACTTTACGCGTATGTCTAAAACTGACAGCTCGCTCAATTTTTGGTTTTCAAAGATCAGACATAAATAATGCATTGGAAAGCTTTTTAAAAAACAAAGCTTTTAAATAAATGAGAGCAGGATACAATCATGAGGACTTAAAATAACGAACTGAACGTAAAAAAAAAGAAATCGATAACTCCGAACTTTAAATTAATTTAAAAATCCCGAATATCACAAATTCAAGCCAGATTTTCGGTTTCCATAGTTGCCGTGCTGTTATTTGTCTTCCGCATTTCTCATCTCGTCGCACTCATTTTCGTCTTCGTCATTCTGTTTTTAGCCAAGTGTGTGCCGTCTCGAGTACATCCCCTGTATGCCTGCAGAACTCCAGCTCCTTTTTAAATGAGTCAAGAAGTGAAGGAGCGGAGTGCATTCTTTGTTTGGCGAGGAAAGACTCGGCAGCGCTACATTTAATGGGTCATGCTTCTCGATAAGAAAAATTTCATTTGATCTCCGTTACCGTTGCTGTTTTTCATTAAAAAGCTTTATTAAACAAGTGAGGCATTTCTGAATGAAGGTGTCCGTTAGAACCTATAAAATTAGGATGAATGTTCGGAATACTTGAGATTTTTTAATTAAATTTTTTACGCGGACGTCACACAGTTATTTACAGTTATTCACAGTTTATTTTAAATATGTAAAAATCCGGGTTGTCGATCGTTAAATGGCTTATGTGTATAATATATGAAGTATCATTTTTAGCATTTTGATGTTCTTTAATTCTAGTATTTAGAGTTCTCAATGAGAACATAACGGAGCAATTTCTATAAATAATGTATAATTGGGAGAATGTACAAATAATCATAATCTTCGAAATGCGACATATTTATATTTATAATGTAAACTATTTATTTTTTGTGAAGAATTGTGTTTTCTTATAAAAAATTTGTATTATATATTTTTTTTATTTTACTAAAATAAATATCCCGAGGAGGTCGGAGAATTAGTTTTGGCTCTCAAAGGAATTTTATCATATTATTACAAGGTATAGAATACACCAAATGACTCCATAATTATTTTAAATACGCCACAAACTTCAACCACCGAAGTGGAAGATGAGCTTTTTGTTGACAAAGTATATGCCAACTAAACTCACGGTAAGCTTGATATCAAATTAATCCCATTCGAGCAAAGTACCCAAGAGAAAGTTGTAAAGCTACCTGTAATAGATTCAAGCTCGCTCGGTGTGTAAACCACCAAAAAAATCAGGAAAGGCTCTTCTCGCAACTCAATTCCACATTTTTAGTCTCTTAACTTCTAACGTGAATCCACGTTGCATCTCATTAAAGTGAACGAAGCCCAAAAATCGCGCTTTTGGAGGGGGCTTCGTTTGGAAAAAATTCTTTCTCCATTATTAATATAGCTAACAGGAACGTAAAAAGGAAGAATTAGCACCGAAGCACAGTAGAAATTTTAAATAATTTATAGGATAATCTCTTTTTACTTGCAGTTGGCGAAGCGCGAACGATGGTAACCGTAGCTACATCACCCAGCTTACGGACCAAATTCGCCAGAAGGAAGAACGAGTTTTGGTAAGTTTAAGATCAAATTATCTCTAATCCCAGCCATTAGGATTTACGTCTGTAGGTAAATAAATGATGTTATTTAATTGTAAACGTTTTGAAAAAATTGGAACCAAGTACAGAGAATAAAAATCTTATTCACACGCCACTTATTAAATTTTAACGACTTTAAATTTTGTAAAATTTATTTTATTAGCACATTAATTTTAACGCTAATCATATATAATAAATTAGGCACGAAATAGATAATTTCAGCGTAGTTCACGATTGAAATACAAGCACAGAGGGATAAATGAGTAAAGGTGCACGTCGTATTGCAGGAGGAGCATCGTCGGGAGAACGAAAACTGTCGACGGCACTTCGACACATGGCGGCGGCTTTGGGGCAGGCCGGGACACGGCGCGCCCATCGATCACGCTCGCCGACGCAACAATCTCCACGACATTCTCTACCGAACTCCGCTCGACTCTGCGCCCGCCTCCGTCTATTGAATTCCGCAACGTAATTTAATAATCCGCGTGCACTCGCCAAATTAATAAACCTTTTTTGCCTCGCTCGCAATTTTTCGTCTCATGCGCTATGCAAATTTGTCAAATTAATTTGGATTTTCAGGAGGAGGACACTGGCAGGGGGAGGAGTTTCATTTATAAAGAAGGAATCGCTTAAGGGGGTTTTAATGCGATATAATTATCATATACAATTTCTGATAAAATGAGCCCGATCAGAAGTCTCGTGGACAATTTTATCCGCTTATGCACTTCTGACCGGATTTAAGATTATTTGATTTAAAAAAATTTTAAATTTTAAATATTTGGATAGTTTCTGAATTTTTGAAATTACTAACTCAAATAATCTTAATTTACATAACTATTGGCTTTAACATTTTTCAAATATTGGTATGAGAATGATAAAAATTAAACATATTGAATTTAATCATAAGTGCCTTTTGTTTATCAATTTCAAACATTTTACTTAATGACTTTACAAATATATTTTTTAAATATAAGTCTATAAAAACTTGAATTTTGAAGAATCAATGTTTAAAATGTGTTATTTGGAAAACGTCTAAGTTTGTTTTTTGACGTTTCATTAATTACTAATTCTTTGCAACATGATTTTTCACAAAAGGTCATTTTAGTATACATCTACGGAGTAGTATCTAAAATATTTTAAAACTATACATTACGCTTCTCTGCTTCGGGTTGTATTTGGCGCATTTCGTATTCAGTATTTCGAAACTTTATAAATTTTAATGCATAAACAATATTAAATTTACGCTTTCTGAAAACAATGAATCAGATTTTGAGTTGTTTCGCATATATTTCAGGCACATCGGCTTAAATCCTTTTAGCAAATGTATCTTTATTCATATATAAAGTGATTGGTATATTAAAATGATGTAATTCAGTTTAAAATCCATAATTGCTTTCTACCAATCAGTCTCACGTTAATATTTGTATTTCAAGGCTTATTTATTAAGAAAAAATTATTTTTTGTACAGTAATCAAGTTGCAATCTAAATAACTTTTTACTAACTATATCGATCTTTCGGTAATCGAGAACAACTAGTTCTATTTTAAATGTACATAGGGCTACGAAGATAAATGTGTAACTAGCGAAAGTGTAAGAAGGATAGATTTTCGTCCACTGATGACAGGCATTCTGGCAGCGGGTCGAGCCGATATAGGAAAATCCGGCATCGTTATTTATTGCGCTTCTTTTTCCTCGAAGTTGAGAAATATCTGCAGAGGTTTCCAAAAGCACTTGAATAACCAATACATTCTAAGCAGGATCAAAACTCGCCGCGTTTCATTCAAGCGCCCCGAGGGACGGCGAAATCTGTTTGCCGAAATTCTTCTATTAAAAATAAAAATTTGTACTCCCAAGAATCGATTCGATATCTGGCCGGAAATTTCCCCAGCAAATTTACCTCCTACTGCGAGCCAACATTTCGCCGCTCTAGTAGATTCAGAAATTCCGCAGCTCTCTTTTCAAATAATCGTTGAAAGGATCTTCAGGTTTAGTTGGCGCATTGTTTGGAACGCATTTCTGACATGGCCAGTTTATTAAGAGGCATTAGCCGCAGGAGCCGTAAAAAAAAGATCCAATTTTGTAAAAACAGCCCGCACAAAGACGAACAATAGAGGCTCTTCGAGGCACAGAGGAAATTAGCCTTTCGCCGCTGCTCTGTCCATTAGAACGACGGCGTGTCAAAGAATTTCTTTGGATAACAGCGTGCCCGGCCCTTTTTGAATTTTCGAGTCACATCTCGTTAGCGAAAATCTCTTTTTTCTTTTTCTGTTTTTTCTTTTTCTTTTTTTGCTATTTTCAGCTGAAAGTTCTTCTTCCACCCTCATGGCTCAGCCACAGAGGCGCAAGAAGCGCGCAAATTTCCCTCGCGGATCTGGAGTGCAAAAAAATCGACTTATTTATCTTCATTAAAGCCGAAATCTTCCTTAGCTCATCCGCAGACGGAGCCTGCGCCTCTCTCGGCGCCTCTATACGTATAGCCCTCGTAGCCTGGAACTCTTGAGCATTAAATCGAGATTACACGTCAGTGCGATTCCCGAGTAATTTTCCCCCGGCTAACTTCCCGTTCTCCTGCTCCACTGCGTCCTTTTGTCTGCGCGCAATTTGAAGATAAGCTTATTATATTATATAATACTGCAAAGGCACACTGCTCGGCTCCTTATTTTTCTTGACTGCAGCGGCGCACTTCTTTCGCGCTGCTGCTTGCCTTAGTTGCCTCTCCGCGTCGGTGTCGGCTCCATTGTCTGACTATTGTGTCGCCTTGCCACTGCTGGAGCCCTCGACTCGGCTGTGAGCCTAAGGGCGAGGGATTAATTTTCCGCGAAATATCAGTTCCGGCACGCGCTTGAATTTTCAGTGCGAAAAGCAGGCGCGTGTGTGGTGTAGCGTCGTGAATGTACCGGTTACTTGCAGGGGACGACGCGAAGATGCGGCAGCTGAGGTAGCAAAGAATTACCCTGGTATAATGTGTATATAGGCTGGAGCAGGAACCCGGGAGTTGGGTGGCATTCGAGCGTTTTCGTACACACTTGAGATACACCGATAATTGAGTCAATTATGCCGCGCTACTGCTGGTACGTCGAGTCATGGGGAGGAGAGTACAAGGCGAGTGAAACGGCGACGCTTTGTACGTGCACTTACAGCGCCGGGAGAAGCCTTTGTGTCGAGCTCTATGTTTCGACGGCGCGGCGTGTTTTAGTTTAACGTGATTGTTTAGTTCGCTTCCCGATAGTTGCTTCTTTTCCGCATACAAAATTACGCTTTTAATGAAGAGTTCCGTTGAAAATGGGCGAGCTAATTATTGCTCTTTTAAACTGATATGAAACTTTGAAATTTTACTTTTGTAACTAAAAGCAGTTGTTAACTATCGTGCCGGCTACTTGAAACAAGGTGCCACGATTAAAAGATAATAAAAAGTTTGCAAACTTATTGTCGGAATTTAAAAAAAATTCACTTGGCTTTACAATAATTTTCGAAGTACTTTGAAACTACTTGTTAAAACGTTTAGATCTTTTGGCGTTGTTTATTAGTCAGAAAATAATATTATTTATAATCGGTCTAGAAGTACATGGATAAGAGGCTCTAGAATTTCGTTAACCCTGTTCAGACCCAAATCGTTGGTGCCTATTATATAGCTGCCCTCGTGCTTTAAAAGTAATTCGGAGAACGGACGTGAGTAGGCAAACAACAATAGCTGCGGTGGCTTTGCGGCCCGTCAAAGCCACCTTCAGCACCGCGCGAAAAGCCCATACATATATATGGCGTGATAAATGCATCCCAATTTCAAGATTGATTAAAAAGAGTTCGACGTAAACGCGAGCCGAGTCGCTTTTTCAGGCCGCGGCCGCGCATTGAAAAAGAGGAGTCGGCCACCGCCGACGTCCTGCCAGCCGAGGCGCTAATCGATCGAGACCCAAAATGAGTAATTGTTTGCGCTCGGCACTGCACTGTATAATACGTACTCATTTTTCGCCCGCAGCTGTGGAGAACGGATGCTTCAATCAAATTAGCGCATTCTCTTTCAAGCAAGCTTTATTATTAATAATTATAATTAACAGAGATTTAATAATGTGTAACATAAATGAAATGCTATTATTGAATTTAAATGGTTTAATTTTTTTACTGTAATTTTTAAATTAAAAATATAATAAATATATAAATATGTCATGAATTTTATGATATGAAATAAGGAAAAGCTGTTTTCTAATTTTACGTCTTAAACGCATTTTCTAAATGTCCACGAATGGAATAGGTAATCAAAGTTTAATGAGTTTTAAAATAATTAACGTATAACAGTATAACGTGAATTAATGTACTAACCAAATAATGCATTTAATTGCTTTTCAGAATTTATTTTTCAAATGTATAACTTTGTTATAATTTATTAAAAATAATATATAAATGTTTACAAAAACATAATATAACATTTAAGTGCATATTGATTATTTGATTTTCAATTAATAATAAAATATGGTTGAATTTTTAATTGCTTAGTAAATATTAAGAGAAAATCCATTGCATGTACATACATTGTAGATATTCAACACCTTGACGTTGTGGCAGCTGAGTGTACGTAAAAAAAGAAATGCTTAGACTGCTGTCTAAAAAATTTGATTAAAATTTTTGCCAACGTTTCGATGTATTTCGACTTCAGAATTCATTGACTCCAGGAATAATCCTTTGAATCAATAAGATAAATGCGAGATAACAAAAAGTTTAAGTACTGTTTTTAACTGATTAATTTGAATACATTTTTTATTTATAACATATAATGTCTTGAGGATGACCTAAAATAGACGGAAACGTTAGCAAAAATTTTAATAAAATCATATCGATGGCAGTGACCAATCTAATCATTTTTTCATAATTATTTTCATAAACATAATACACAAGTTCTTTTATTTTAATTGCATAACTAGATCTTCGAACTGTTTTGCTTTTCTTTGTTCTGAAAAGAATATAATTGTAACAAAACTTCCTTATGTAGATATTTTTTATCCAGAGTATTAGCACTTTTTTTTTACTTTCGTCTTTTTAAGAGTTAACTGTAAACATACATATTTTTAATTTTTGTGAAGCGAACGTAGTTTAGCAGATAATCTATACATATTTTTATATCAAGCATGTATAACTTAAGCATTGGCCAACTAGCTGTATGTTAATATATGGCTTATTCTTATGAACATACGGCTTATGACGGTGATTGTATAAGATTTTAAAATGGAAAATAATTATATTTTGCAGCACTTTAAGAATCTGATACTAGATATTGAATATTAAAATGGAGATTTTAAACTATGATTAACATCGTTGCGAACCATAAAGTATATTTAGTCATCTCCAAGCAATGTTAGCGCTGCCCTACGGCACTAGTTCTTCAATTAGTCTGTGGGCAGTAAGCACCAAGGACTGGGGCTTCTTCCTTGACTTATAACACATTTCAGACGGCACAATAAAGATAAATTAATGTAAAGTTCTATTATGCATTTGATTATTTGAAACTTTGAATCCCTGAAAAGCATATTTTTACAGTATTAACTCAACATTCTAATTAATTTTTTTTATGAAAAGATTATTTAACCAAGACAATCTCAGTAATAAAGAGGTTTTTGTCAAAAAATAATTACTCTTTTTTTTCAAGAAAACTTAGAAAATCATTATTAAACGTAAATATGTCACCATCTGCCTTTAGAAATGGAAGTTTTAATTGACACACAATCTCGAAATAACGCTGGGCAATCCTCGGCTCAGCTCACTCGAATGCTTCTTGGCTGCAGTGTGCACAAGCAGAGATCGAACAAACAGCCCGAGGCTAAAGGATTGCCATCGCAATAATTCATCGCTGCCTGAATGATTGAAGATTATCGGTCTTCCAAAACGAAAAATCCCTCGGAAAATTCGTCGTTTTCCGCGAAGGCTTCTTTGAGAATGCATAGAAACCCTGAATTTCTCAATCCATGGCCCCGCCGGTGCAGCTTTCGTCTAATCGCACGAGGGAAGGAAGGCACAGGGAGCAGAGAAAGAGACTAGGCAGACAGGTAAAATTGGCCCGAAACCCAGTAGACTTACTCTTACTTATCGCATTTGGTCTCGTCTACCTTTTCCATCTCTTCTCGTCGCGGAGCCCAAGATTAAATCTACCATTGAATTATTTACAAGTAGCTTCGAGCTATACTTATATCAGACTGCGAGGCTTTTTACGCTGGTAGTTGTGGGTGGGTGGGTTTTCCAACACTTTCGAGAGGAAATTTGGTGAGGCAACTTACTCGAATTTCCTCTTTTTGCTTATCTATACGGTGTTTGGACGTACAGCGTGTTTCGTGTCAACTTTGTCGTTTTTCGCGACCACAAAAATTTATACTTTCTTTTTAGTTTTGGGTGGAGGTTGTTGTAGAACTCTGGTAAAGGTGTTTTATTTTAAGACTTTATATTTCCTAGTTTTAAAATTATTAGTATCAAAAACATTTATAGAAAAAGAAATTATACAGATTTTCAATGGGCGACTTACTTAATAATAACTGAAGTAAATTATAGTGCTATAAGTTTCCAAGTACCCGAAAAATTGAGACTAATTGATACGAACAAGAGAATAGTGAAACTGAATTTATAGACTACTGTTGATTTAGAAACTGTATTTAAGTATTTATTTGTATGAGCATACGCCAAGTATGTTTCTTTCAAATTAATAAATAGTAATAAAATAATTGCACATTAATATGGCCGCGTTCAATATGTCATCTTCCACGTTTCAAGTGAGAGAATTGGTCAAAACGTATTAAGTTATCAATCATCTGTAACAAATTGGTAGAGTATATCCGCTACATAATGCTTATCAGAATTAAATAAATTCATTAGGATTAATTATGTAATTTGAGTAAATCAACTTACAGAGATATTTGCACATTGTATTTGCAATTTATAAGTAAGCAGTATTTTTATGTAAAACTGCTGTCACTTCTTATAACTTAGATTCCTGCTAACTAATTTAGCGTTCCAATATTATCTAATATCTTATATTAATTAATTATTTATTTTTGTATTAGTATTTTTATATTTCCATTTTAGAATTAAATGAACAATAAACTAAATTTAAATAACAATTTTGTTATTGGAATATTTAATCTCCTACAAACCAGAATTTTTGAAACTTCATGCGGAAAGCTCGATTTCGCGCCAGCTTAAATAAAAATACGTGCGCTAAATCAAGCTTTTTAAAAAAAATAATATTCAATGCAACAGCAAAAAGGTATCTTCGTTTTGAAGAAAATTAAATAAAAATTTCAAGTAAATTGAATTTTCTCTAGTAATCATTATTAGCCAAAGAAAAGTAATTTTGTGTATTTGATTTGAACTATATTACTATAGGACTAATGTAAACAATCATAATCTATCTATCTACCTAATATTAATTTGTTGTTTCTCCGGTTCTCGAAATCGTGACTCAGCACTTTTAGTATTTTATTACATTCTTCATTATATATATATATATATATATATATATCATCTCGAACGAGTGTGAGCAGGAGAGAATTTTGGCTAATAAAATACTAATAATAATTATAATAAATATGACTATACTATGTTATAGATATATATAATCGCGATACCATATATAATTTAAAATCGTCACAAAACAAAAATGAGTAGATGAATTTTAGCTGAGATCCAGGCGTATATACATACATCCATACATTTTTCAAAAACCATTTATTCTTGTTCCTGACACCTCAAAATAGAATTATAACATGTTTTTAGAATATCTCCAAAGATTATTATCACAAAGCTTCCTCTAGGAGGATGCAAAAAACTAATTGCATTGACTCACTGTTACTTTGAAGCGTTCGTTTAATTATGGTGCGTATATTTAGACATCCCATTGCAACTTGCTAATCTTTCCAGACTACTGCTGGTTTGTAACAGAGAAAATATCACATTTATGCATCTCGTCACATCTGAAATTGTGCTGAAGAATGAGAGAATTAGACGTCAGATTTGCCGGCTGAAAAGCGTCTCACGCTCCGCATAAAATACCCACTGTATATTTCGCAACCACTGGAGCGAGATCTTACCCTCGGCCCCGTAGGTCTGTCTCTTTCACCACTGGTCTATTCCGTCCTTCGACAGCACTGGCTGGTCTTTTGGATCTAATAAGCGCTAGGTATATTCTCTGTTACTTTATTTTACCTGCTAAAAGCTAGGTCCTAATGCGAGTCGACATGAGCGTCGGGACAGAACTATGTATGTATATATTCCTGGAGGCAGAGCGGATGCTGGTCTGAGAGACAAATTTCCAGGGAAAATTTCCACGCTGTGCAGACGTATTTCGAAACATTTTTTAATACATTTTAAGGAACTGAGATTTTCATTTTTAACCGAACTCTGTAGAATAATTTGATGACTTTTTTTTATATAACGGCGATTAAAATTTAAAAGATGAATGAGAATCAAATACATTTTTAAACAGTTATAAGAAGTAGTATTAAAATTAACAGCAACAATCATTATTTATAAATAAAAAGAAGGGTTCTATATTTGTAAATAAAGATGTTTATTAACAACAAATAAATCGCTCCCCAAATTAGTGCGATTTAAGCCTTTAATAATGTATAAAACGCCGAAATGCACCCAATTGTTTTCATCAATTCTGTTGATTAGTAATGATGAGGTACTTTTACTGCTTTTAGTATTAAAGTACTCCACTACTTTTGGTATGTTGCGCAGGTGACTTGGTAAGAATTCGACCCTTGCGATACGAAGGAAAAGTCTACGACAATTCTCCCAGCCGACAAAATCCATAGCAATCACAGAAGCAAACAATCGAATAGCAATGATAAATCCAGAAATTGCAAAAGTATTTATATAAGCAAAATCTATAAATCTCAAATTTCAAATCTCTTACATGCACCCGCATTTTCCAAACAAATATTAATCGTAGTTTATTTCTTATTTCCTTTTGTCAAGAAGAATAGTTCGTGACTGCAGAGGAGAAGAGAGAATTCTGCACGAGTGATCGAGGTAGATGGATGGATGGATGGATGGTTAGATGTTCACTTATTTGTAACTTGAGTGCAAAAGGTGGGTGAGAGAAAGAGCAAGTCAGACGGAAGTCCCTTCCTCGGAAAGTCGTATGTGAAATGAGTCTCTACCGAGATTTCTATAGACTGCAGTCGTGGATGACCAAGCAGAGCTTTCTCGCGTAAAATGCTCGTGTATAAGTGTGCGAATACATATGCGAAGGTATATGTATATTCCCGGCAAATAGGCGGAGGCGAGCGAACGATGCTTGTCCTCCAAGTTCGTAGCGCGCAGAGATTTGCCGAGTGGAATGTCGGCTCTTTCGTAAATGATAATTTTGTTGATGTGCAACATTAATTACGCTTAATCTGAGAAGAAGAGCCATTCAAGATGTAAAATGCGGTTTTATCGACCGGAGCTTTGTTACGCTCGCTATTTTAAATTTGTACAATCGGAGTGCGGAACAATTAGTATCTAAAAATGAATTCACTTGTTGCCAGGATTTTCGCGCAGAGATGGTTTCTGGTTAATTATTTCACGCGGATTAAAAATTGTCATCAAACGACGCCTAATTTGTATTAGGGAGGTGATATGAAAATTCGGGGTTAGGACTTATTTTCCACGCAGCATTGCGCATCGAAAAATGTGTTGGAAAAATATGTTGATATAATGTAATATGAGACTAGAGCAATTTTTACGCATGAACATATGAAGCAGCCATGTAAAGAGCGGATTTTTGGCTTATTTCACCGTCAATGATTTCTGGCAATGTTGATTCTCGGTAACTCGCTCGTGGAGTACTTTAATCGGCTTTTCTTTTATTTAATCCTCCTACAAACATTATCACGTGACGCAGAACTCCTGCCGTCTCAGCCAATCCTGGGCCCTTTTCTTTTTAAGAAAAAGCAGCCGTAGAGGAGCAGTAAGGCAGCAGAGCAACCAGGGGAATAAGAGGATTTTATACTTTGGAAGGCGTGGAGGGGTTTGCGGGACTTTTTCGGCTAATGTAACGTACATCGATCAATCTCATCTATGTTGTATGATGAAACGATTTCGAAACTACCCAGAATGATTTGTTTAGTAAGTCTCAAAAAATAGTAAGTGAAACGCGTGTAGAATGTGTGTGTATATATATATCTTACTATATTACGTAGTTGTAAGCGTTATGCTTGTCGTTCAGGCCCTCCTCCCCCTCCTCAAAATAAGGAAAAAAGTCGCTTCTTTTTACCATATTTTTATAATCATTTTA
Source organism: Ormyrus nitidulus (assembly GCA_900474335.1). Lineage (NCBI taxonomy): Eukaryota > Metazoa > Arthropoda > Insecta > Hymenoptera > Ormyridae > Ormyrus > Ormyrus nitidulus. Next base: position 14,962 of record UCOL01004337.1, read on the forward strand.
AGCATTGAGCTCCCCTTCCGTCTCCTCCATGCCCCCCTCCCCTTGCCCCCCCCCCATACCCCTCCTCCTCGTCTCCTACCAATCTTAAAC
>UCOL01004338.1:0-15049 GCA_900474335.1 Ormyrus nitidulus
ATGGTGGTGTAATGGTCAGCATAGTTGCCTTCCAAGCAGTTGATCCGGGTTCGATTCCCGGCCATCGCACATTTTTTTGCCTTTTTTTTCTTCGCGTCGGGCGACGAAAATTTTTTAGCGAATTATAAACGCGAGATGGAAAAATTTTTCGAAGCCTCTTGACTCAAGTGTAGCGCTGAATTTTATTCAATTGAAAAATTTGGTTTGATTAATTATTCCGGTGATAGTTCGCGATAAAAAAAAGAGTCTGTTGACTTGTCGAAGCGATTAATTGTTTACTTAATACGTTCTTATGTATTATTCAGTGTTTGTTTTGGATGAGAAAGCTTATTTTTACGTTTTATATATGCCGAATAATTATTCTAATTAATGCAAGGAATTTATGTCTTCATACGGTTGATATTTTAATCATATATTTTGCTAATAGTAGTCATATTTCTATATTTAATCCTTATATAACACAAAAATATTTTTTCTATTTCTTTAAATTAACATAAAAAGGTGCTGATCGATAAAATAATTGTTTCAAGTTCGTTATATATCTTTTGGTCCAAGTGAAAGTTCGATCGACATTTACGCGACGTATGATTTAAGAGTCCAGATTGATCTATTACAACAGTAGCTAAGAAATTCATGTCAAGGTTTGACGGCAATTCTCGAAAGAAAAAATTAAAATGAAACGAAAGAAAAAATTGAAGCAGTAACCGTAACAATGTTCGAATTTATCGCCCTGCCTGAAGCACTTTTCGCGGGATTTCGTTTTATACATCACCGGGGAACCGACCTTGATGGTTTCGCAATTGTAATTTCGTTCCGCGAGTAACGAGTAATTGCTGAATCGTAATTACGTATGTTACACGTGGAAATAAATTTTCCCGGGTGATCGATTCTCCATTTTGGTGAACCGAAATTGCTACTTCCTTTGAATATGAAGATTTGGACTCAAAATTAAATACTTGCAATTTGATAACGATGAGTAAACGAACATAAAGGGAATCTAAAATTTATATTTAATTTAATTTCTTAAATTCAATTTTTTTGTGCCAAATGTTAAATTTCTTATTGAGAATTGAGAATTATTTAAAGTTCTATTTAAAGTTCTATTTAAAATTATTCAGACAAAAAAACGCCACAAAATAAATAAATCCTTTTAATAAAGTCCTTCAATTCGAACGCGCTGCTCCATTCTTCTTACAATTTGCAATTTCAAGTAGACGCAGCGAGAAAATCGCGCGCGTAACTATACCCCCGAAGCAGCCTTCAGTGTAACGCACTCAATATGTAATATCGCGAATGCAGAGAAGGAACTTGACAGTCTCTAGTTCTGAAAAGGTTTCGAGATAGGCTTCTGCGAGGAAAAGTGAGTCAAGGATGCTCGCCGAGCGACATTTCCTCAATATTTAGAACACAATGGCACTTCCTCGCAGCGAGTGCCTGGGCTCGAACAAAAAAAAAAACCCCTCGTACAGAGAGAGAAAGAGAGAACAAAGCGACTCCTTCCACTCTCCCCCTAAAAAGCGACGCATTAGCCAGATGACTAATCTTACTTCTGTTTTCTTTCTCTTTAAGCAATTCGAGGTCCGAGTTAACGGTTGAGCAAGTGGAGCCGCGAAGGTAAAGCAGAGCTATCAATTCACGCTTGTCAGCTAGCGCCACCTAGCATGTCTCGTTCCGCACTCGCTCCCCCTTTAGATACTGTGTTTATTTGTCTCCGCCGACAACGCTGGTCCCTTGCACTTGAGAGTCGGGCACGAGCGCTTTCGGTACACTCGATCACCGGGTAATTAGGCTTTCGGACACGAGTTCCGAGAGGCAGAGACGATGGCCGCTTCGTTTTGCCGGGGTGTTTTTAAACGGCTGGGAATTATTTTCGGCTTGATGCACGCTCGGGGACAGATATGAGCTTCGGAATTATGTAATTGCAGAAATATTGAGAAAGCGGTTCGTGCCTGACAGCTGTTCTTTGAAATTGTTTGTAAATCATTCACTTATATGTTTATTGTTTTACATTTATGTTGAGTTTGTTGTGTATTTAGAGTTTGATTTTAACTGTATATTTAGATGCACAACCAATAAGCATACCTCCATAAAGTACTCTTCTAGTATTCTTTTCGAATTCTTTAGTGTCCAGGGACACTCAAGACTTCTAAAAGAGTACTAGAAGAGTACTTGATTGGTAGTCTAGAATTGTATGCTTATTGGGCACCTATGTTTAATTGTTTAAAAGGTATCTTTTAAACCGTTAAACTTTTTTGGGTACATTTTTATCACGTTGGTAGGTAGTGTCTTGTGTATCACTGTGATTATTACGTCCAAAATTTGTTTATTTACTGCACGCTACTTATACTACTGAATTGTTTGATAACTGTTGGCACAGTGTTGTTTACTAAAATGTATCTTGCATTATTAATTAAATATTTATAAATGCTTGTATTTAGTGGTAATATAATTTTAATGTATAAATATATATACATATATCAATTTAAATATGTTTTCGTAACTTAAAGCAAAAAGTGTCATCGATGCTTCAGTTAAAATATAATAGATATAAAAAAATGAAAGTTTTGAAAAACCACCACACTTAAGAGCGACGAAAGAATTAACAGCTCTTTAGCTGCACGGAGTGCTCTTTTGCAAGTCCAGATGTAGCGTCTCGGTTTTTCCACCGTGCAGTTCTAGCAATAGCTCGTCCATTATTTTTAGCGAAACACTTGCGGAATGTTCACACAGAGAATCGCCGATTCGGAGCGATATACCTTCACCCCCCACACACAAGAGAAGAAACCCAGGAACCGCGCGAAACCAAAATAAACGAAACAGCCAACTCGTAGGAAAATATCCAATTTCCAGGTCGATCTTCACCCCCAAAGCCCCTATATGACAAAAGTCCAAAAATAGCCCCCCGCACCTGCCGATTCCCATCTCCGCGGTCCATCCCCCAAAGAGCGTCGTCAACAAACGCGATATGCCCATCGCGGTGCCCGAACAGTATTCATAGAGGCAACGACCCAAAAATAAAGAGCCACTGCACCTCTCTCGGCCGTGTGCGTGTGCGTGCTCGCACGTACGCGCTCTCAACTTTTGAGCGCGAGCCACAATAGTGGCGCACGCATTATTTTCACGTGTGCAGCGCGGCGCGAGAGCGAGAGAGCTTTCGGCGGTCGCGCGCGAAGCTCGGGCAGTCGAGATCATGTCGTCCGCCTCGTCGCTGTCCTCGTCTCTGAGCAGCGGCTTTCACTCGCTCGAGGATCTTAGCGATTATTCATGGTGAGTGTCTGGACTTTTTGGAGACGGCGGGGGGGTTGAATTGGGTGGGATGTCGAGTGACTTTCTGGAGGGGTTTTTTAGTTTTGGCAGGGGGTTGGGGTGGCCTTCGAACTATCTCTCTAAAGTTGAATAAGTGAAAATTCACTTATTCGAAGTGTATGTGCACTTATTCTCCATGACAAAAGTCTTCCATGTGAAAAAAGTGAATATTCAAGTGTTATATTTTCAAAATAATATTTTCACTTATTTATGCGTGAAAACCATACTCACTTCCAAAATAAGTGAAAATTTCACTTATTCTACTTTAGAGAGATAATTTATTCTAAAAAAACAGTGTAACATCAATACAATACTCTTAGAGTTAAAAGAATTCTGTTTCTTTTTCGATAAATTATCAGCTGCTTTATTCTAAATTAAGAATAGTTCCTTTATTAAATTGACACTGGGTTAAGTTTGTTTACGCACGATGATTCAATCCATAAAGATGATTAAGTAGTCTTAATTACTCGCTTGACATTCGTTGTTATTAGCTAAGCTTGAATTTAATTGTCTTTTCTAAAAATATTACTCGATTGCGTTACTAATCGATCGTAATATTCTTAACGCTCATCAAGTTATTTTCGCAAGCGTTTGAATTCTCCTGATTAAACAATTAAAAATACATTTCGTTTCGCGACATTCGATTAACTTAACAACGCGTGACTTTTTGAAACTTCTAATGGTCTGGAAAGCAGTCATTTTTACCGCGTTTCGAGCGATAAAAGTTTCTTAGAATTAATGCGCAAGAATTGTGTTTAGCATTCATTGATTAACGCTCCGTTAAAATGCGATCGCCAAAGAATCCTTGAAATTCCACCTGGAAGGTCAATCTTCGAAATTCTTGTAAAAATGCAGCGTCATCATTAAAACACTCTGACGGTGTAAATCACAGTGGAGATGCTCTATGCAAACAGTTACATCAAAATTATTTAGCGTATGGCTGAACTATTTATCAATGGAGTTCAATCTACTTCCAAAGATAACCGTTAACTACAACCGTAAAACCTGCACAAATGATACCGACTTTTCTGATGATAAGCAAGCAAATATAAATAAAAAATACTGTTAATATTTAAAATTCGCATTTGAATTCGTCGGGCGTTTCGGCCGAAAACTTTTCCTTATATATTTAACACTTGCTGCCGGTCGTTTAAAATTCGTCACCAATCATTGGGCCGATATATTGACGTCACCGAAAAGTATTATCGCGTAATCCTTAAATCGAACCGACGTAGTCCTAAATCAAATTGGGTCACGAGGTCAGGATCGTCGAGCCGCGACGACGAATTCACGCGTCTCGATGTCGAACGTCGTAATTCGGTCCGGTTAACGTAGCCGAAAATATTCCAGACGCTGACATTGACCGAAGCTGCGTGGAATCGCTGGAAGATCGAGCTAAAGTAGAGATGAGCTATTATTGTGTTGTTCGGTTTTGCGACTTGGTTTTAATTATCTTGCGGTGGATACTCTAGTCTTTTTATAGATGTTTCGCGGATAGTTTATCTATTCTGTCGTAAATTTTAAGGGAAGGGAACAGATAAAATATGTTTTGATACATTTCACCGTTTATGATAGTATAACATTTCATTTGACAAATGTCTAACAGCAAAAAACTTCCTTTAACGCCAGCGATTGCACAACCAACCAGTAAACCAACTGTACCACCGCAACATTCCACATTCTCACTTTCATTCTCCAAATTCCTTCTAAAAACAAAGTCCCCGCAGATCCTCAAACTTTCACGCTCGCAAAATCAAAGCTCCGCCGAGAAGCTTACATCATCCTTTTCTCTTTCGGTCTCTCGATAAATCCGACATCATCCTATCAGCTGATAAACATTATCTCCGGTGTCGCGCGAAAGCTGCCGGCAGGTATGAGCGCTTGGAATCAAGACGCGCGCGCGCCAAGAAAATGACACGACGGTTGCGCAAGGGGATGCGACAAACGTGAGATAACGTCTGCTTCCCGCGTTATTGCTCCCGTTTCGCTGGCTGCTTTCGTCGTCGGCGAGCTGAGAAAGTCCGCTGCAGGTGGCGGGGAAGTAATTTTCGGTCGGACTAATTTTGCTTTGTGATGAGACACGGGAGCGGAGTGTTTTGGGTGATAGGTGCTTTCGATAAAGACTGCCGTTTTTTTAGTAAGTAAAATAAAATTCACTTGTTAACATCATACTTTTGATAATGGTATCATCAATTAATTGTAGAGTGCATACGTTTGATGAGGTGTAAAGAAATACCGTTAAAGTTAATTATTATGAATCTATTGTTTTTTTTTAAATCAATAAAATTTTAAGAAAATTTAATGATAGAGTTTCTAGAAGTTGGTATTGTTTGTAAGTTAAAAAAGTGGATTCTTCTATATTTGATGGGCTCGTATGACTATATTAATTAAAGATAAGCAAACAACTATCTTTAAAATACTTTGTTGTGTTCAATCTTACGACAGCAATCTTAAAAGATTGCAAAAATCATTTCAAACTGTTAACGAATAAAATGCTTTATTTTTCAAGGCAACATTTTGCAATAACAAACTGCAGACTAAAAATAACAATCGAATAATAAAAGATATGTATGTCAATGTTGTAAATTATAGGCCTAAAAATATTTTAATTCCTTATCTAACGAGAAAAAGGATATCTATTTTTTTTAAATTGCATTGTTTTTAGTAATTAAATACTGCTGTTACATCGATTGTTTCAATCGATGGATTTTCGCTTCATTTTCATTCATGAGAAAGAGATAATTCAAGTTGAGATTCGGAATAAAAATTCGATATATACATGTCAATGTTATTCGAAAGGAATATTCCATGTTGTGAGAAAAAATAATCATGAGCATGGCACTGAAAATAATGATCAGCTCGAACGAAGAAAGTTTCCGTTTTCAAAGCAGCAAACAATAGAAGCTGCAGCTGATCGTCGGAGCAATTGGCTAATATTTGAAGAACGACTAGAGCGGAAGTAGGTCAGATTTTAAATTCTGGAATACGCAGGCCAGTAATTAGTGTAATTATGAGCGCATTGCATTGAATAAAATCTGAAATTATTTCCTCGAATAAACTCACCGAAATTTTAAACTTTATTAAATTATGTAATTCTGATACATTGATCTGATGCGTGCATCGTGCATAGTGGAATCTGTTATCAACAATCGCTCCTTTTACCTGGAGTCAATATTTGCTCATTCTACTCGATAGATTAAAGTAGTCACCGTTTTTCTAGCTACTGCAGATCCCCATTTTAAGATTAATAACATCAGCTACGCAATTCCGTCATAAATTATTAACTTATTTAGATGTGTGTGGTATCAATTTGACGTTTTCTATCTCCCTTTATATCACTTTGTGACGTTCGATGTATCCGCAAACTGCTGACGTACACCAAGATTATTCTAAAAAAGGTCAACAAAGAAAGAAACTACGAAATTTACTCCTCTAATATATAAAATTCCCTTACAATTAGACTCTTATGCCATCTGGCGACAAAACTGCAAATAAACACTGCAGCTTTCGCAACAAACTCGAAACTGCACTCCACTCACGTTTCTCGTTGTATCGTATAAAGATACTACACCGTTATTCTGTAGCTTCTGTATAAGCGCCCTCTAGCCCAAACGCCGCGCAGCCCTCGAAAACTTCGGTCCCAGCTTCAAAATCGAAAGTTCCTCCAATCCTAATTCAGAGCACGTCACCGAAACCTTCATCTATCTTATCTGCGCCTAATCAGCTCCAGTCATCAGAGAGGCCTTCTGCAGCCTGCCTAGTTAAATTCCTTCCGTCAGTCGTTCGATTTAGCACTATGAAGCCGAGCGCGTTCCTCCGTTCCTCGTCGTGAAGCCCGGCATTAGCGCAGATAGACGAAAGAGAGTATACAAAAAGAGAGGGTTTATCTCTCGCGGCGAGTTTATCTCCCTCCCGCGCGCGCGTTTTACGCTATGGCCAGGCACTAAAAAAAACTTGACTTACACACTGCGCCCGGCCCGGAGAGTCCAGTGATGCTCTGCTCGAGAGTCGGCGCTCTCGTCACGAGAGCGGCGCTGCGGACGCGAAACACACTGGCCGCTGGCATTATCAGGTACTTCTGGGTATTACAATGAGAGAGAGAGAGAGAGAGAGAAAGAAAGTGAGATCGCGCTGTCGCGAGGCGAATTTCGTTGACTGAACGGTGGCGGAGAGATAAGGCTTGAGAGGCGAATAGTTTTCGGAAACGACACGAGGAGGCGGATCTTTCGTCGCAAGTGGCGGGGTGTCTTTTTTTCTTTAAATCGCGCGAGTGGAATGTGCTTTTGGACGGAGGTGCAGTTCTTGGGGGTAAATTATTTTTGTCGGAGAAAGGGTTTGGTAAGATTTTTGTTTGGTCGAGTAAGTATGTTTTTTGATCGCATGTTGTGTGATTTTCGACTTCATAACAAGATCATTTTTTTAATGATCTTTATCAATGGGTGAACTAACAAGAGTATAATAGACAATATTTACAATATTTATTTCATATAAGAATGATGAATAATATACGATAAATCTTACAAACAATAGCATTTCAAACAGCTGTTGTAAGTAAAAAAAATTTACTCGATAACACATTTATCCGCTGCATCATCAGATAGAGTAGTAAATATTTTGATGCTTGGTGGAAAAAGTTGTCTGACCAAGTAAGTGAATGTTTGAATAAATGCATTGTTTTAAGCTACTATAAACATTCAGCTTTTAAAACAGAAAGGCAGTTTTGCTTTTCGGCATAAATAACGTATCTTTCCTTCTTAATCATGCCTTCTTTCAAGTTTAAAGTAAGATTAAATTTTGGGAAAATTGCCCTATCAATATTACACAGCCCGAACGATAAAAGTACTTAGAATATCAAATAAACCGATCTAATCTTTATGATTTAATTCTATCCGATTTAATTTTATCAAATAAACTGATTTTTATCTTTAGATACGACATTACAATACCGACAACTCTATACGAATTAGCATTTATTTATAACATTAAAAAATAAACCCGCAAAAATCACCGCAAATTACAGTTACCCGGGCCCCGATCCCGCGATAAAGTGAAAGCAAGACAAAAAACACAAATAATTAAGTCAGTCAAAACTGCAGGTCACGACAAGCTTATACGGGAATGATACATCACCTCGCGAGAGCCAAAGAGCCCCTTATCGGGCGCACGTGCGCTTTTTATCAACATCAATCGCGAGAGTCCATCCGGCGATCTCCACCCCTCTAGAAAGCAAATACCCCGCGGGAACCGCGAGAGGCCCGTCAGTGGGTCAGAGCGAGACTCGCGGCATGAAATAATGGGTGCTTTGAACCGGCCCGCGCTCGAGGAGAGCTTATATACCGGCGAGAAAGCACGTGATAGCGATCGGAGATCAGGTGATGCGGGCAGAAATCGAGCGTTACACCACCGCGCTCTCGCACGTAACACTTAAATGGCTCGCGACTTTCTTCGATGCCAGTTTTGCTTTTCAGGTCACTAGAACAGACCCAAGACCGAGGGATTTCAGCCGATTAATTTTAAAGAGCCGCCAAGCCGCCTAAGGAGCGATGCAACGGAATGAAAAATCGACGCGGCCGAAGATCGTCGCCGAGATACGCGGGGATTTTGCTGAGGAAGGTTCTGGGGGGATTGATGTACAGGCAAATAAATTTTGATTTATATAGTGTACAAGCTTTGTTTAAGTTGCGTGGAATCTGCTTTCGAGCAATTTCTTTTTTTATTGGGATCAAACAAAATGTTTACAATGTTAGTATATTTTAGGTCTTAAATGATCAATGTACTTATTCAATATAATGAAAATGATAATTTACAGTTCATTTAAAGCGACAGACTTTTCTGATGACGTTCCACGTTTTTAGTCTCGTGACACATTCCTAACGCCCGATTAAAGGAAAGAAATAAAAAAATTTACTTTCAAATCACGCGTGCAGAAGTTTATATTATTCGATACCAATGGTTGTATAGAGTTATTGAATAAATATTCTCGAAGATACAAAAATGAGCGATATCGAATTTTTTCTCGAACGAAGGCAGTGTTGTTAAAAACACGAAGTTATAAAGTTTGTTGTGAAAGAGATAGATTGAAGGATCTTTACAAAAGTGAAGCAACAAAGTATTTTTAATATTTTTAATATTTTTAAAATTTTATTTATTGATCCCTCTCGTTAAAAAATGATGGCCGGATGTTGAGAAGCCTTTAAAAACTGATTTTGATTGATTGGTAAGGAATAGGCGAGAGAATTTGCTACATTCACTAGATTTGAATTTTCATAAATATTTGAAACTATATAATTAAATTGAAATACTTAAAATAAAAGGACCAATATTTTATTTTTAAAATTAGTATTTTAAAAATTAATAATAGACTTTCCTATCATACGTTTAAATCAAGTAAAGTAAAATTGCGTGTACAACCTCAAAAAAAGAAAATAGTACGCGCGAAGCGCGCTCAATTTGACTAATTACATAAAACACACAATAATCCAAGCCTACCCAGCCTCAAAGAATCTCCCCCTCGGTCAAAACTGCCCAAGCAAAGAGGCACATTCATCGCGTCGTCGGTTCAACAATCGCACGTCTAATCGCCGACCGCTCGAATTCGATCGCACTCTCGGCGTTCTCGGTCTCGTGTTGCCCTGCATCTGCGCCGCGCTCTTACCAGCTGTTTTATCGCTCCGCGCGGGATTGCACAAGAAATCTTCCCTCACGTTACCAGCGCCATGAGAACACGTGCCGCGCGCCGTCGGTTTCCCTCGCGACGAAGAATTTTTTAGCGTCGCCGATGATGTGTACTTATGTAAACGGGGGAATAATGCGCGAAACGCGTCGGGAGAAGGCGGCAAAAAGCGGGTGATCGAAGGATTGCGCGCGGAACGATTTAGTCATCGCGGTGATTTATCGCAATTTGCAGAATTTAGCTGAACGATTTTCAATGAGCGCCTACTTTTCGAGGCGAGATCACGCGCCGTTACAGTGGCGGTACTGCAATTTTCAGAAAATTTTCTCGTAAAAAAGTTTTTTTTTCTTTTTTTTTTTTCAAGCAATTATTCGCGATAACGCTCGTGCATTCCATTTTACATCCTATAATTATCAAAGCGTTGCATAATGAGGGAAAAACTGCGGAGTAATGCCGCTTGCATATTGAAATAAATGAGTGACGAAATTAAAAGATAAAGTATGAATTTTGGTCGCATTATGTAAATACCACTACTAACAATAAAAAAAAATTGCATAACAAGTATATACGATAATAAAAAAAATAACCACCTCGGATTTTCACGTTAAAATTCCGCTAAACCCACTCGAAATCGGCTCGCAAAACCGTGCCGCAAGTATCCACCCAGAATTCCAGCCGTCAGTGCACCGACCGAAATTTCGGCTCGCTTTCACCTCTCTCGGAAGTCTCCGCGCCGGCTTCCGGTTTCCGGCCGCGCTTGGAGAGCAATGCGCGCGCGCGTATCGCTCTCGGCGTGCAGGCCATTGTTCGCCGGTCGTCGAGCGGAACGCGCTTTTGACAGATCGATCTCTCTCGCGATCGGCGCGGCTCTTTTCGTCTGGCGGAGGAGCGAGGAACGAGCGTGGCGCAATCTGGAACGCGTAACTGTAATTATATATATTGTTCCGCCCGGAGGGTTATAAATAAACATAAGCTCGGCGCGGAGATGATAATGCCGCGAATTAAAAGAGATATGCCGCGCCGCGCCGATGCTAATTGTCGGCTTAGTATTCAGAGGCGCTGCCGCAATCGGCGACGTTGCTGCGGCGGCAGTAATTGAGAGATCGTTTTGCTAATTTCAAGGATTCGTGTGCGATTTATTTTTGTGCCGCTGAAAATTTAATTCGTCCGAAGCGGTACTGAATAATTGTTTGCTGAATTGAACAACCGCGTATAAATGTTAATTTTAAATTTTGGAAAAATATTTGCCTAAATTTACGTATCTCTTGTTGTCGCGTCGATTGTAGTATGATAAATTCTCGATAAGGCAGACATTTTTTTTACATCTATGTAGCCTGCAACGTACTTTTATTATCTACCGGTGAAAAATTAAATTGATCGGAGAGGGCCGATAAAAAAAACTATATCTCGAGCAATAAACCGAGAGATTTGCAGCCGACAGTCGAATTTCGATGCGCAGTTTCCATGTCGAAAGCGGATGCAGTCAATACTTCGGCTCGTATCTGCCGCTCGTAAAATCTGACCAATCGATGGGCTCGAACAACAGACTGGAATTTAAAGCGAACGGAAATTAGCTCTCGGAGATATCGAGGCAGATAAGCCGGCGGTGCGTGTCATTGTACGATGACAGTTTTGATTTTTTGCTTATGATTGTAAATCCGCTGTCGTCGAGTTTATGAAGTCGTTGAATGTCATTTCGAGGAATAATCGATTAGCCGCAGAAAATATTTTATGAGGGAATGCTGCGAAAGAATACTTTTTCATTACCGATGAAATCTTTTCTAAATTATTGACGGATTTTTTTTTCTCAAGTGTAACTATTTCATTTATTAGCTGTCCGCTGAAATTAAATTTCACTGTAAAAAGTACGAATTATTTGTATATCGTTTGTAAAGCAATACAAATATTACTTCTTTCGAATTATAAATATTTGGAAAACGTGTCTGAAACAGCTGTTAGAACTCACGTACGATATGAATAAGACAACAGTACATTATGCAAAACCTCATTGATAATTTAACGTAGCGTTGCTGGTAACAGTCAACTTTGAGCAGTTAGAGTAGTATCGATTAGTCTAATTACAAACAAACACTTTTAGAACTTACTATTGTTAATGGAAAATAATGAAAGCTAAGCAATTCTTTTGCGTCGAAATTTCGCGCGAAGATATCTCTTTCATTTGCATTTTAATATTTACTAATTGAATGAAATTTAACTAACTTAAAATAGTTTTTCATTATACTTTACAAGGAAAAGAGAGAAGTGACTCACAGTTGAACATAATTCCTAATATTCTTTTCTTTGCAACATAATAACTAATTGTCCCCGAAAACAATCAACCCCCAAAGCAGTTCCTAATCTCACTCGTCACCCCAGAATAAAAAAAAAAAAAAAAACTACATAAAAATCGTAAACTCGTCCCACTCCCGCTTCCACGACTGCCCGTCCGGCTCTCTCACTCCTTTCCCACGGGGCCTCTACCCGGAGAAAGAGAGAAAGAGAGCAAGTAGAAAGTGGGGGTAGACGCAGGGAACGGTGGGCGGCGCGGTCGGTAAAGTCGAAGCTGCGAGGCCGAGGCTCAGTGAAGTAGCGGCCGTCGCACCGTTCGGTGCTCTACGCGAACCTTATCCGCACTCGTCCGTTTTTCGCGCGACTCAGTCAGTGGTTCCCGTTTGGTGGATTTAATCAGCGCCGGATTCTGGCTTGTTTACGGGGCTCTCCGCTGTTTACACTTGGTTCGCGCGGCGATCATTCGCTTGGCAGGTTTGAATTTTGGGCTTTTGAGGGGAGGGGGAAACAGGAAGGCCGGGAGTTTTGTGTGGTTCGAGATGGTTCACGAGTTTCTTAGAGATTACGAAGGTAAACGACTCGCCGAGCGGAAACGGAAACACGTAATTCGAGAAAATCGTGCGGTGATATTTGTCATTTATTTCGGCCTTGAATTATTTTTTTTTAATATGTTGCGGAGTCGGATTTACGTATCATTATATAAAAAATCGATTATTATATAAAATGCTATACCATTGGATAATCAAAGTTTCTATATGAATCACGCGATAAAATGAAAAAGTAGCCTTTAGTAGGTTGTGAATTCAATTTTATTGGCAAAAACTTAGTTTAAAGTAAAGTTTTTTCAATGCAGTCTGCGCATTTCAACATTTGCAATTCTTATCTTAATTGCCTAGACATTATCTTCTAGGTCAAAGTTTCATTGAAACGCGCGTCAAAATTATTCAATATTATGTAAAAATTGTAATAATTTTCTTTTCCTTCAAAAAGCGTTTTCCTTCCAGCCAAATTCTTTCGCAAAAGCGTCAAAATGAAATTTTCGCACCCACAAAACCCCGAGCCAGCTCGGAATTGAAATTTCAGTCCGCGCCTGAAAAATTCCACCCGAATTCCGAGACTAAAGCGCAGCGACGCCCTTTAAAATTCCACAGCCAGCTCGGAATCTAAAAAGCCCATCGCTCTGCTCCTTCCCCCCCGCAGCATCGCATAAAGGATGAGTTCGCGAGCGATGCGTCAGCAGCAGCAAGTCGGCTCGCCGTGCGACTAGATGGAAGTCATAATGCGGGAACGCGCGCGTCGCTGTAGCGTTAGCTGCGAGCTGCTCGGCGGCTCGTGGCGGGACATTCCGAAGCAGCAGCATCAGCAGCAGCCGCAGCAGCAGCAGCAGCATCAGCAGCGGCAGCTGCACGAGGATAAGGACCCGGAATTCCGCAGGAGGAAGCGCTCCGGTACTTGGCCGTGAGTTCTTTTCAGATTCCCCGCCTTTTTGTGCTATGCATCGCGGGCCACGTGCCTTCGCGCGCGCGCGCCTTTTTAGAAAGCGAGTGGACCCGCTTTGAGGAGAGAGTTTTGAGAGACTCAAGGATGGGGAGCGAGCAGGAGGTAGTCGTTATATACTCGCGTACTGACCTTTTCGATCAGGCTGACGGCTTTTTCCGCGTGGAAAGCGCGGCTGTGCTGTCGGTTTGATAAGGTTGCGCTTGGATTATCGAGTGCTGATTATTGCGTCAGAGATAACTACGTTTAATGATTAACATGATTGACTGACGGTTGAGCTGGAATTTCAGCTTCGTTAATATTGTAATTTTCTTTGGCGTCGGGAAAAAAATTCAGCTTATACTTGAGATGAAAATGTGCATTACCTTAAATTCAAATTTATTATAAATAATGAGGCTGTCACATTTTTCTGAATAGATTATTTCAAAGACGTATTATCAGTAACATTTGCTTTTATACATTGACCTAAACAAAATTAATGAAAATATTATATCGGCGGGGTATTAAAGTAAAATTGAAAAGCTGTTACATCGAAGAATGTTCCCACGCGCTCTTTGTCATAGCACACATATTTCATCGTGGAATTTAATAATGTTCATTGATCAAATAATCAATACTTTGTAATTAAATCCCGAGAGTTCAAGTAAAATTGAGTATTAAAGTCACGTTCCTTATAATTTTATCAAAGTTAATTTTTTTTTTGTTTCAATACAGTATCTTTAAACAATAATTTAAACGAATATAATAAAATATTTTTTTAATTCTTTTGCTGACAGTTTTTTGCTTTGTGCAACATCATTATTGCAAAATATCTTCCCAAGTGGTTTTTTGTACTGCGGTTTCGACATGAAAAAATTTTAATGCTCCAAATATTGCATATTTACAGTACGTAACGCAAACAATTGTCGCGCGCTAGAAATGAATTTGTTTAAAAAAATATATATTTATTTAAATGTTTCTTACATTCATCACTTCACCAGCTGATCAAATTAAACACTGGGACTTGTCCTCGATAGGTTCAGTTCACTGTTCAGTTCCGTCGAATACATTGTGAGTATATCTATATACATTATTATATACAGGTATACTCACAATATATTCGACGGAACTGAACAGTGAACTGAACTTATTGTGGACAAGCCCCCTACACGTGGGTTTCGGTATTTTTAGTTTTAAGAGTAGAAAGTCAGAGCAGACAAACTTCTCAGACTTAGCTCTCATCGCTCCGGTATGGTCTAGTGGCTAGGATACCTGGCTCTCACCCAGGAGGCTCGGGTTCGATTC
>UCOL01004339.1:0-15049 GCA_900474335.1 Ormyrus nitidulus
ATTTAGATACATACATACATACATACATATATATATATATATATATATAGTGTCCATATTATTTTTCGAACCCCTCCCCCTCTTAATATCTCCATTCGTGACTTCGCGCGTAGTTTTAGCTATGTGTGCTCACAGTTAAAAATGCATTTGTATGCAAGAGACGGCGAATAGAGAAACACTAATAAGAACTGAATAGTGAATGCACGTATGCAAAACATCATTTAACACTCATGACGAAACAAGTGTACAGTGTGTTACCTGCTTGGTGGTTAAAGTGTATTTGATTCATTTAGTAAAGCAATATACAATTCACCTACCAAGTAAAAAATACCGAAATAATTGTTGCGAAGCTTTAATCATCAAATTTGTTTAACTTTATCAACAAATATGTCTATGAGAAACTCAATTCAGCACAATGAATAAAGATAAGAACATAAGAAGTTAAACTTAAACAAGTTAAAGCTGAGAATTTTGTCAATCGAATAACTTGTTGCACGATTCTCTAAAAGTGGAAAAGTATTTATGTTAAATATTTTATATGATTTACTTTTTTTTGTTAGTAAAAATTTTGAAAAAAAGATTATATATTTTTTTCTCACGTAATTCATTTCAACTAATTTGAATAATTTTGTTCAATATATTTCTGTTTCTGTAAAAAAAGGTTTTAAATTAAAAAAAACAATTTTATAATTTTATTCAAAGCATTACTATTGGATTAAGCAAATATTAATTTTTTTTAATTTCATTTTAATGTAAAGTACTTTGTATTTTGATCTTTAGGCTGCTTTCATTAAATCAGGAGTCAGAATTTGATCATTTTGAACACTTAGTCAATATGTGTGAACAAACCGAAATTAATTATTTAGATGGAGATGTTGTTTGGGTAAAATTAGGATCATATTGGTGGCCAGGACAAGTTGTTGGTTCAGAAAAATTACCTGAAGATATACAAATTGAATTCAAAAATAAACCATTAATAGCTACTGTAAAATTCTTTCAAGAAGATTCTTTGTAAGTTTCAAAGTACAATTTATTATTTTATCATGAAAATAACTTAATATTTTACTTATTTTTTAGTGAATTTGTAAAAAATTATCAACAAATTTATAAATATAATTGTACACAAAAAGAAGATTTTATTAGAAAAGGTTTAGGTAAGTCATTCCAAAATTAATTTAAATTAAATAATTTTTGTATTATAATAATTTAACAAAATTTATGATCTAACTAACAAAAATTTGTTTTCTACATTTTTAATTTTTTACTTTTATTATTCTAAAACTTTCTAACTTAAAGCTAATAATTTTTTAATAATTTATGTTCTAATATAGAATAGGATAATATATATAATATATATATAAATGAATTCAATATAATAATAAGTTATTTAAATTCAAATTGACATTGATTTGTGGTTCATAGAAAAATATAAGTATACATCTATGTTTATATACTTCAAATATAAACTATTCTTTAATGATTCAATTAAATTTTGTTATATTGTTAACATTTTTGAAGATCAGTTTAAATTTTCTATGTTTATATATTTTAAATCTAATTCTAAAAAATAAAAGAATATTAATGCTACATATCTAAAAAGTTTTCAACTCTTTGTGGTACAATTAGCCATGTGGAATTTTTTTTGTATTTTTGTTTTCTCGTGTGGTAATAATTCAAAAGTCTTATCAAAGTTCAATTCTTTCGAAATTCTTAGAATAAACTTGAATAACAAACAAATTAATGTACTTGTATTAAAGTTAATTTATACTAAAAGAGTTAAAGAAAAGTTTTAAAGAAACATGTTTCACACAGATGCAGATTAAAAACATAAGGACTTTGCAAAAAATATTTTAAAAAAGTTAGAAAATTGAAGAAACAGAATCGTTAGTATCAAATATCCTTCAAAATTATAAATTTGTTACTTATTAAAATTTGGTAACTGAAGTTTATCCGTTTGACAAACAAGAATATAATTTAATATTTATGTTTTATACAATTGAATAAAGATAAATTATTTAATTTATTTGAAAAAATATTTTTTAATTTTATTATAAACGTTTTATTTATGGAATTGTTAACTATTTATTTTATAGATAAATACAGAGCAAAATGTAAAGAGGGCTCAAATTATATGGACAAATTTCCTGAGGATGTTAAAACAGCTGAAACTTTGACAAATGGGGATCCAAATATTTTATTAAATGAAAAATATAACCCAGAAGAAAAACCTGATATATCTGGGTTATTTGGAGAGAAAAAGATTTCTAAGAAAAGACGTAATAGAGATGATTTATTGAAAAGAAGTGACGATTTAAGAAAAGTAACTCATGCACGATTTTTAAATGAAAATGATCATGAAATTCGAATAAGACAGCAACCTCAAAATTTGGCATTATCAAGCTTAAATAGTTCACTAGGAGGAATTTATCCTTGCCATATTTGTGGTTTTACTGCTATGAGAGTTAATGTAATAATTTGTCATTTGAAAAATCATAGATTAAACAATGAAACAGCATCTACAATAAAATCCAAACTTAAAACCAACACATTAAAAATAAAGCAATCAAACTCACCGAAGCGTAAATATTCACGAAAGTCAGTGTCTAATAAAGTGAAAAACGAAAGTAGCTTAGATTCAGGAAAAAGAAAATCTCCTAAACAGTTAGAAAAGCCAAATAAAAAGAAAAAGTCTGATCCAGAATTGAAAGAAAAGTTGCTTGCTGATTGGAACGTTGATTCTGATGATGATGAACCTATAAATTTTCGAAAAATTGTAGAAGTTAATACTGAAACTTTATCAATAAAGTCTGAGATAGAAAGTAAAGACAATTTTAAAAATAATATTGATGTTACTAACTTGATTCAAGAAACAAATAAATTATTACAAGAAACAAATAGCATCACCGACATCTCTTTGACAAAAGACACTTCAAGTAAAAGTGAAAAATTAAATTTACAGATACGTTTTAATGAAAACAAAAATGAAGAAACTTTCTACGTTGAAAAATCTAATACTCAATGTGAATTGCAAGATAAAGATGATAAAAAATCTCGATTGTCTTGTTTTGATTTTGAAGAGGATGATGTTCCCGAAACAAATATATCAGTGAGAAAAATTCCTAGAAATTTAGGGAACAAAAATATATCAATAAAAAAAGAATTTATTAAAGCATTTGAACTGAGTCAGGCTTTAAAATTTGATACCGAAAAAGAAATAAAAAATGAGGTATATGATAAACTTAACATTGAAAAAAATGCAGATCCTAAAAGACTTGAAAAAAACGTACAAATTACTCAGGATGTTGACAATAAAATAAAGCAAAATGATGAAATTAATAGAAGTAAAAAAGATGAAACTTTTGAAAAGCCTATGGAAATCTGTGAAACTCAAGTCGAAATTTTAGAAATATTTGAAGTTGAAAAAGATGAAGCTTCAAACAGTAAAGAAGAGAATGCTATTGAAAAATTAAAACTTAACTACAATGACTATGTTGAAATAAACATTAAACATGATAAGGCTGCAGAGAAGAAAATGGAAGATTACAGTACGATAATAATAAATCAAGAAAACATAATAGCAGAAGAAGATACTAAAGTAATAGAAGAAAAATTATTTGCACAAAGTGATTCTGAAAACAAATTAGTTGAAAACGATCATAAAGTTAAAGAATTGTTCTTAGATGCAACAGAATCAAATAAATTCGATCTTTCTAAATCTTGCAATTCTAGGCTACTTGAAGATGAAAGCTTTTTTGTATTAAAAAATAAAAAAATGGGTACTTGTGAAAAATCTTTATTGGAAGATAATCAAGTCCCTTTATCATCTAATTTAACTGAAGAAGTTAAAGATAATTTTCTCATTGAAGAATCAAATACAGTGTTATTAAACGATAATGGTAACAGTAATTCAATTTTAAGCTCTATTTCTAAAAAACAACGCTTCGGTATTAGAAAAGATGAACAGATTATTGAAAAAGAAATAAAAGACAACAAACACTCAAAATTTGAATCTGTTCAAAAAACAAAAAACTATTTAGATAGCAAATGCGAGATTAATGATCAATCTGAAAAAAAGAAAAATGATATGATGAAGGATCAAGCTTTAAAAGAAACTGACAAAAATACAGACCTCAGAGCAAACGAAGGTTTAAAATCCTTTTTAGAACATACAAGTACAACTAATGTAAAAGATAATTTTAGAGATAATATTTCAATTAATAATACAGAAGCTAAGGAGATGCTACCAGAAAAACATAGTATTTTGGGAACAAGTGAAATAGCAAAAAGAGATAAAGAAGAGTCAGTTAGTTTTACAGGCAATCGTAAAAATGTTGAAGAACTAGAAAATATCACAACGGTTGAAATGAAAGAAACTAATCAAAATAATGAATTTTGTTTATTACCTCCTAAAAAGATTAAAATAAAGAAATTTGAAATATCTCAAATTGAATCTGATGTAAAACCTAGTGGTAAAACAACAAATTTAAATTCAAGTTATGATTTATCTAGCAATACAGATAATGCAAATCTAAAAGAATCTAAAAAACTGTTGGATGATCCGCTTTCAGAAATGCCTAAATTTACTCAAGAAGCAATTATTTGTGATAAACGTTTAAAGGAAGAAGAAGAATGCTGTGTAAATGCTATTGTTAAAGATTATAAAGAATCAAATGATGAAAAATGGAAGACTGCAATCCAGATAAGTGAAAAAGGTACATCTGAAAATAATCAATTTGATTCTTTCCAGGATGCTTTCGTTAAAACCTTACAAATTGAAAATTCTTCCAAATTAGAAAATACAAGTAATGAATCAAATTCAGGAACGGAAAATGTTGATTCCATTGAATCAAAAAATATTTTTTTAACTAAGCCTGAAAGTTCTAATCATGATTCGAATATGAAAAAAATTGTAACTTCAGATAATACTAACATTAAACTTATAATTTCGAAGAATACTGAAATAGACATAAAAGCTTCTGATATTACTTCAATAAATGACAAGAGTATGATTCAATCATGTAGTGACGATAAATTAAGCATAAAAAAAACAAATGTTGAGACAATACAAGATAATTCATCAGACAAAATAAATGAGAATTGTCAAAAAATCAATAAAATAACAAACCCTATATTAATAGACGATGTAAAAGTTACTGTTCCGGTAAAAAAACGTGAAAAACCAAGAATTATTGAGAACATAGCTTTAAAAGAACCTGTAATTTTAAAAACAAAATTAATGGAAAAATATACTGGAAAAGTTGGAAAACATAAATTAGAAAGCAATAATTTAATGTTTAACGAATCAAAAAATTTTCCTCGAACAAAAGTAATGAAAATGGACACTGTATTACATACTGCTAAAAATAAATTGCCTATGGCAAGTACTAATAAAAAAGAGTTGAAAGCATTTATGACAACAAAAGATTTATCAACTTCATCAATAGTAAGATTAAAAAATGATCAAAAATCTATATCATTGTCAACAGCAGAAATTCCAGAAAAATATGTACAAGGGAGCTCTGAAAGTTTGGTTGAGATGGAATTAGATATTAATTCCATGCCTTTTGTTTTAAGTGAAGATATATTAACACCAGAAAGTATTGAACAAATGCCAGTAGTAATATCTTCAGTTTTACCAACATCAAATCCAGTAACAACTTTATCTAATAAAATAACAACTTTGATATCACCAACTAAGCAAACAGTTGCAGTGAATAAAATATTAAGTTCACCAAATGAATTAAAAGAATTAAATAAAAAAAAAAAATTTGGGACTCCTGCGATTTTGAAAAATAAAAATAAAATAAAACCAATAGTTACTAATATTAAGGCTATTATGCCATCTTTAGCATCAGGAATATATAAGGAAAGTTGTAAAATGAATGCGCAAACTATGAAAGCATCATTATGCAATCAAAAGACTCCCGGAAAGTATGTTATTGTTCAAACATCTGGTCATCAACAAGCATTTAGTACCCATCAAAACATGAATATTCCTTCAAGTAAAGGCTCTGGAAATGCCCAAATAGTTCAAAAAGGAAGTAAAGTAGTAATTTTAACATCAGCTCAGTCAGGACAAGCAACACAAAAAATTTTACCTTTCCATTCTATTACAAAAGCACTAAGCAATGGAAAAGCACAAAAAATCATGCACACTAAACAAAGTCAAATCTGTACATCAATTAGTTCACAAAATTTTGCAAGTTCAAAAACTGTTTTGATACCAAAAAATAAAGATTCTTCTACAACATCTAAAGGAAGTTATTCAAAAATTTCAGATAACCAGCTAATAGCATCAAAAACTGTATCATCTCAAATACCTGAAACAGTAGCAAAGTCTACTAGCCTTGGAGATTTGTCACAAGATATTCTTTCAAAAGATACTATTTTTGCTCCAATAAGTACTAGCACCTCAATTTCAACAGGAAAAACTGTCATTAATTCTCTTGTTTCAAAAAGTATTGCTACAGCAAAAAGTATTTTATCACCAATAAATCAATCATTTTCTACTAAATCAATAATTAATTCTCAAGGATTTGTTTCTAAGGGAACAGTTTTGACACCTATTACTGGATCTCAAGTAAAAGCCCTTGCAGCTAAAAGTATAAAAACAAGTAAAATTCAGTATCAAACTATTCAACCTAAAGTGCCGACAACTGAAACTCAGAAAAATCCAAAATCTACAATTTCTCCACCAATAAAAGCTAGCACAAATGTTAAATCATCAAGTAATGTAATAGTTTTACAAAATACAGACTTAAAACCTCAAAATAAAAAAAGTCTTAAAAAAGTTACAGGGCAGAAATTAAATAAGCTTAATGATATATCTGCCCATTCAGGACACACAGATTTAATAAATACAAAGCAGAAAATTGATAATCCTAAAATTTTGAATCGATCAATTAAAATACAACAAAAAATTCCCTTAGAAAAACACCACGTCAAACTAAAGAAGCTAATTTTGAACGATTCTTCACCCATGCAAATAAAGACGTCAGAACCAACAAAACAAGTAGAATTTGCACCAATAACAAAGTCTCGTAAAGGATCAAACAAAGGTACGCAAAATAAAACTTGTAGTGTCATAAATTCAGCAACATTATCAACCCCTCCAAATTTAAGTACATTCTCGGAAGTGCGGGCTTCAGAATTGAGTAGTCAAGAAAAAATATCAAAGAATGAAATTTTAAAAGAAACTACATTGAAAGAAGACTTTCAGATTCCTAATTTTCCGTGTGTTTTAACAAATGAAATGGACAAAACTGAAGAAGCAAAGATTTCTGCTCAAGCTCAAATTATGGCACTACCCACAGAAAATAGTGATGGCACTCAAACGTACGTTTTAGTCACAGTTGATGATCATGGTAACATAATTCCATTGGGCAACAATGCACTAATGTCATTAGATGATTCATCAAATTTTGATGAAAGTAGAACAGTTTATGTTAATTCAAATACTTTCAATGAATCTGGAAATGCAGACAGTATCGTTTTACAAATAGATAATACTTCATTATCCAATCTCCAAACAATTTCACCTGAATTAACTTCAACAGCAACATCTCAAACTTTACCACATTCTGAAATTTCACAAACCGTAAATCGAGATATTTTAGCAGCGGCTTTAGCAAATACAGATTTTCAACAAGAAATTAATGCTACTGAAACTACAGAATCAATGTCTATGACAAGCATCACTCAAACAAGCTTAATTAATCAAACAATATTGCAGTCAACAATTATACCACCTACAGAGCCAATATCTTCACCATTAGTACTTGAAACTTCTTTGACTTTAAATCAACCTATTATGACACCTTTAGAAGTTCCAAGTAATTTATCTATTCAAACAGACTTAACACCAGTTACTGCTATAACTACAATTCCAACTTCCCTTGAGTTATCGATAAATTCACTGAATCAAAGTATTTCTTATGTTACAAATAACTCAATGCCAAAAATTGAAGAAACTATTGAAATTTCATCAGCAAAAAAGTCACAC
This sequence comes from Ormyrus nitidulus, assembly GCA_900474335.1. Lineage (NCBI taxonomy): Eukaryota > Metazoa > Arthropoda > Insecta > Hymenoptera > Ormyridae > Ormyrus > Ormyrus nitidulus. The sequence goes on from UCOL01004339.1 coordinate 8,003, forward strand.
GAAATAAAAATTCCATTAAATGTAGAACGGGCTATTAATTCTAATTTAATTGAAAATGTTGCAAATCAACCCATAGTCTCTGATTCTAAATCAAACGCTAATACTTATTCTACTTCAATACCAGCAAATAATGATAGTAACGTAGAAATGACATCTTCTATGCCAATTATTAATGACAATTTTAATATAAGCAATGATTTCGATATCACTAATATTTGTGTTCCTGGAAGAAATAATTTGCTAAATTTTACTGATAAAAGCTCTGATAAACTTACAAATCTTACAGAAAATAATTCATCCCAGGTAAGAGATCTTAAAATACATTTAATTCTTAATAAATATTCATACGAAATTCTTTATAGTTTACGGAAAATACATTTTATAATTTTTACAGATCAATGAGTCATTTCATCAAAAATGTGCAACAAATAAAAGAATGTTAGGTTCTCCTGAAATTATTATTGATAATAATCAAATTGATTGTATATCATCTAAAGAAAGTATAATTTCTGATTATGCAGAACCACGAGAAAACTTTTTAATAGAAAAAAATAAGTATGCTAATAAAGTCAATTCTAATAATAGCATTAATGAAGAAGAGGGTGCTATTTCGTGCAAGTCATATGATGATATGCAATCTTCAAACCAGGAATCTGGAAATCAATCCAAAGAATCACCTACATTACTAAATCAAAGTAGTACTAGAACTAACGAAAAATCTTTAAAAATAACTTCTGATAAAGAAATAAAAGTCAAATCTTCTGAATTACAACCAGAACAAATTATTCGTGAAAATATTAACTCTCTATCACAAATCGAAAATCATGTTAAAGAGAATTGTGAATTAATTTTGAAAGAGAAAATTACAGAAACAAAACAAGAAGATCCATCTCAATCTTATTTTATAAATAAATCTAATGATGTAGAATTTTCTGAACAATCTGCTGAAGGTGAAAGCTTACAGAAAGCTACACAATCTTTTATATATGAACCTCATGTAGTAGGTGATCATACAATAATTGAAGAGTCACCAAGTCAGTCCTATCAAGATTCAAAGCAAAATAAAGGGATGCAATCTTCTATAGTTTTACATGAAATCAATATTAACGTTGACTCACAATCATTAAGTGAAATAATTAAAGGAAAAGAAATTGAAACTGAATCTTTAGATGGTCCAAATTTTCCAACTCAGAGTTATAATATTGAAAAAATAGGAAATTTTGAGGAAAATGTGGAAATTGATACAGAAGTTAGTCAAGAAGGTAATGTACCATCACAATCAAATGATATTATTGTTGATGGAATTGGTACTTCTTCAATTATTACGCATAATTCCTGCCTCAATGAGGATGAAACTGCTAGTTCATCCTATGTTCCTGAAACTCCTGAAAATCAAGAAAGAGATCAAGATCAAGAAAGCGCAATCAGTACATCATCTTATGAAATCCCACCTTGTGAAGAACTGAATATTGCCTCATCTAGTGTAATACCAGATACATCTATTCAATCTGAACATTCAAACATTCGTAATAAAAGTTTGTTAGAAATTACAACATCTTCCTACAGTTTAAATCCAGACTCAAGTTCTACCCATATAGATGCAGTTCCAACATCAAGTTACGAAGATGAATTAGTTATAGAACAAAGTGTGTCTACTTCCTATGAAATTCCAATTTCAATGTCAAATTTAGAAGATGCAAGTTCTCAAAATTATGTTAGTGATAGTTCCAGTAATAATAAGAATGTACCCACAAGTTATTTTTCTCCCCATGAAGAAGTAGTAAGTGAAAGCTATTATGAAAATATATGCAAACATTCAGATTCCCAGATAGAGGTTAATTCAGAAGAGGAAGCTACACCAAGCTATTATGAGAGTAATTCTATGGAAGCAACACAAGAGGCTTCTCAAAGTTATTTAAATCAAGAAGAAGTCACCCCAAGCTACAGCAGTCGTGACGTTTCTCCAAGTTTTTATGATCCTCGGACAGATCATGAAGCAAGTCAAAGTTATTATTCTCCTCGTAGATCAAACGAATCAATTCTTCAGAATGTAGAAACAACTACAAGTTTCTATGATGAAAATGTAACTGATGAACGGTTAAACCAAGGAGAAGCAGTTTCAAGTTACAATGACAATTATTCCCTCGATTACAATCCAGTTGATTCACCATTGGACAGGCATAATTTGGTAGAGAGTTCTATGCCAAGGCCTACGGATAGGTAATATATTACAATAAGGAGATATTAAAAATTAATATTTACAAGAAGTTTAAAGAGCAAAAAAAAAGTAAAACTGAACTATTATTATTTGCAATGCTACTTCAAAATGTATATATAAATTAAGCTCTTTAAATAGTTACTTTAAGGCTAAGTGTAGATTATAATTTATATCTATGTTTATATATAAATATGCCTCTTACTCGGATATAATCCGTTCGAAAAATATGGTATATAAGCATTGTAGATTACAGATTTAATGTAATGATACTATCTATTTTTTTGTTTCAATTATTATATTTTACACAGAATGATAGTTTAATGATACTATTTATCGTTTTTGTTTAATTATTATATTTTACACAAAAAAATTTTCACACAAAATTATACTTTTTAATTATTACTTACTGAACACTAATATTGTAAGACTGCATGCGCACTTATTCATTCTTCAACTTTGTGCGTATATTAATAATAATCTTTTGTTTTTAATTTATTTATAAATTTATAATGTTTTTATTAGTGTGAAGATTTATTAAGGTGATGTAACAATTATTAAAAATTTAACTCGTTCCATAGGAACTACAACAAAAACATATATAGTAAATAAATATTATTCATTAATCATTAATCTTAAAAAAAGGAATAGATCATTCAAAAAATACACTAATATTTTTACACTGTTCATCAATCTAAGACCTTTATGAATATATGCACGGTTGTAAAATCATTTGAATTTTACTACTATTAGTAATGTAATGTAATACAAATAAATGTAGAAAATATCTTTTCACTTTTTCTTTTTAGAAGGAAATAAATGTAAGAATAAGTACTATTGCGTTTATTTAATTCTAATATAAATTTCCTACATTTTATTTTATTCATAAGAATTTAAAGAAAAATTAATTTTAATACTAAATCTACTTTTTTATGTAACAAGTTTCTACATTTTATCATTTTATCATGTTATCAAATATTCTCATTTTTTAGTAATATTCATAATGAATCATTCTTATCAAGTTAGAAAATGGAATACAAATTTATTTCCAAATGCAATATGTCCTTATATTTATATACTACATAACTCTAATATACACAAAATAAAGAACAAATCTATTTTACTATTATTACTTTCTTTTCTTAAAGTAGAAAATGTTTACTTTAGTTTTGAATTATTCAACATTATCAATAAAATTGATTAAATAATTACAATTGTTAAATTTTTTTTTTCTTAAGTGTTTGATTTGTACTCCTAAATTTGTTTATAAGAGTGCTCTACCGAAATTGCCCAAGTCCGAACTGACGGTGGCGTCTCCTTACTATGAAAATCCTATTTATTAATTTAAAATTAATTGACAACTTTAAATCCAGTAAATAAAGCTTTCCCACTCGTAGATAATATCTAAATATATTTCAAAAAAAATTTCACGAAGAAAGGAGTGAAAATAAAAACGTAATATGGAGGAAACAATTTTAAGTTTTTTTATGCACAAAATTTTTAAAATTAAAAATGCCTAGAAAGTTTTGAATCATAGATTTTTGAATTTATGTAGGTGGCACAGACTAATAGGCGAATCCTAATTTTGAGAAACTAATTTTTTTTATTTAAGGGCCCACATTTTGCATTAGGGTTTATTTACGTGAGAAATCGCATGAGAATCGCTTCATGATTTGTTCCATAAATCTCATGTGAGATCTCATATGAGATCTCAGGTGATATTTCACATAGATCTCATATGAATCTCATGTAAATCGCATATAGATCTCATATACTAACGATTTTCAGACATGATCTCATTGCAAGCTCATTATATGAATTTCATGTAAATCTCATTGAGATCTCATCTCCAATTGCTTAATAAGAAAAAATTAATAATTTTAAAAATTTATAAATTTATTAAAAGTTATAATATAAATTAAAACAATAATTTTTATTAAAGTTAGAATAAAAATATAATTTATTAAAATAAAATAATTTTTATAAATTTTTAATAAGATTTACATGAGATTCATGAGATCTACGTGAGATCTCATTTGAGATATATGAGATCTCATATAATATTTTCACGCGGGAAATGATCAGATAATTAAATAAATTCAAGTTTTATTTGAAATTAAGAAGTACGAATTTTAGAACAATTGCTAAAATAAATATAAAAGAAAAAATTTTATAATAACATTTTTACAGTTCTTAAAACGATCGTTTAATAATATAATTATAAACTAGCTTTGAAACCTTGCTCACTAACGCTCGCTCGGTACATTGAACCTTTTATTTTCAAAATAAGATCGTATTTATATTAATTTCTTAATTAAAATTGTCGAACATTAATAGATGTGACGTCATTAAAGGAAGCACTTAAATTTAATAGAGGATTATAAATTTAGAGTTTGTTAAAAGAATTAATTTAACAATTAATTTCATTATTGACATTGACCGTATCACCCAAATGAAAATTTGAGGTTTGCCCTAGGAGGTTCTTATAAGTGCCTTATATGTTTCGGTGAAAGTTGGGTTAAAAATTAAGGGTCTCGACAAAACACCGTTACGCACCTTCCTTCGGGCCTCGCGAGGAGCCATTACAGGGCCGCATAAAGATTTCGGGGTCCCGAAAAGGTCCACGATCTAAATATATTTCCGATCGGGCTTATAATGCGGAGGTCTAGGGTTCGATGCCCCGTTGGGGCAAAAACTTAATTAATTTTTCTGCGATAATAATTGTTAACATGTGAGTATAGATGTGTCTATAGTTGTATAATAAATAATTTGCGCAATATATAAATTAAATTAAATATTCCTATGACTTCTTATTTATAAGCTCCAATAATGATTCATGAAATATTTTTCAATTTCAGGATTTCCAGACATATGGGCATATCCATAGAAGCTTTAATTTTTTGTGACAAAAAAAAAAAAAAAAAAAAAATTCAAAATGGTGACACACTTTTGACACTTTTTAGCATGCATTCTTTGGTTGTTAAAGGTGATAGAAAAACTCGAGTTGCTCATTTTTTTTCAACTTACTTATGTATTATTTTCGGTAATATTTGAATTAATGTTAGAATCTATCAAATACGGAATTATTCTACAAGGTATCTAAAAAGTACCGGGATTGTTAAGTAACTCGTCGGGAAAGTACTTTCATTGAAAACATTAAATAGGGAAAATCTGGTAGAATTCCCAATTTTTGGGATCTATTATAATTTTCGGTCTTGTGAGTCCCAAGTTAACTTTTTTAAACCTGGGAACCTATTTATAACTATTTTTTCTTCCAAATTCGTTTTCAGCAATTTTTACGTTCAGATAGGTAAAAATGTGTTATTCTAAGTGGATAGTGATGTTACATCACATTCTTGGATTCTTGTCAGAGACATTGAGATTGAAGTCCCAAAACCTGTTTTGGGCCTTACGGACCCAATATCTCTTCTCTCACACAAGTTTTTCATTTTGAGTGATGTCATTTTGTTGTTGCTTCCTATATATATAGCTACTTACCATTTTAAATATATTAGGCTGATAATTTTGCAAAGATTCCTTGTTAAAAATTTTTAACTCTATTTCCTCAATTACAATAAAAATCAACGTTTAATTAAGTAAAATACAATTAAATATTAAATTTAAGAAATAATACCGATTTGATTTCTGATTTTCGGATCTGAGCTGAAAAGGTAAAGTAAAGGGGCAGTGTCGATATTCGAGATGTCAAGCTTGTACCTGGCATTAAATTCAGAGGGCATGCTCTCAACACGCCTATAAAGACCACCTTCACTCAAAGCTCCTAAAAATTGGCTTCCTACATAAAAATATTTAAAGTTTATTATAAGGCCCTAATCAGATATTGGGTCTCAAACTTTGATATTTCTAATTATGATTTGGGAATACACCCTAAACCACTCATTACCGCAGAAAAAAATCGATATTAGTGCCTTAAGGCCCAAAACAAGTTTTGGGGCCTTAATTTGAACGATTTTGAATAAAACATGAGAATATTCTGTAAAACCATTATCCACGTAAAATAACATTTTTATAGGAAGAAAACATACATTGGGCCCAAAAGGCTCAAAATTGACCCGGGATGCCATAAAAAAATACCTATCTGAAAGTAAAATTTGTTGCTGAAAACAAATTTGGAGGAAAAAATAAGGGTTCCTATTTCAAAACTTTAACTTGGAACTCACAAGGCCCAAAATGATAATAGGTCCCAAAACATGGTAATTCTGCCAGATAGCGTTTTCAAAATCCTTAATTTTCCCCATTTAGAGTTTTCAGCGAAAATGCTTTCCCGGCGAGTTATTTAACCATCCCAGTACTTTTTGGACACTCTGTATAGTGATAATTACACTTATCTGTCAAATTTGTACATTGTAGGCTAAAAAATCTATTAAATTGTTCGTTCGAAAAAAGCTCCAAAATAAGTAATTATTATTTTGGTGATTCAGCATTTTTTAGTAAGTTTCAAGAACACTAATTTACAGTTTACATCATGTTTTGAAGGATTCGACATAAAATTGCACCTGTGCCATCAAAATACAGCTAATTTGAACATGAATGACGCGATCACGTGTGGATGAATTTTGATATACAGTTTTTTTTTATTTTTGAAGGCACATAAATTTTGAACCATGCATTTTTTTTTGTTTTTTGAAATATAATAGAATCATGGTTCTACTTTTTTATTTTCAAAAATGCTTAAAAAGTTTTAAGCTCGAATATATAAAAAATTTGAGATTCATAAAATCGAGGCACAATTTCTCGATTTTTTGAGGAGAAACTATGGGTGGCATCTTTGATATTTAGGAACATTATAGTTACTAATAATAAGAAACTAC
>UCOL01004340.1:0-15033 GCA_900474335.1 Ormyrus nitidulus
CTCTCTCTCTCTCTCTCACTCACTCACTCACTCACTCACTCACTCACTCACTCGATCCTCTTCTCGCAGGTCCAAGGTGCTCAAGGACATGCCGCGCATCACGGGCAGACCCGGCGAGAGCCTGCCGCCGCTCGACTTTGGCGCGCTCAAGACCAGGCTGCAGGAGTCGCACCCACGCGTCTCCGAGAAGGACGTCATGTCCGCGGCTCTCTACCCCGAGGTCACGGAGGATTACCTGAGCTTCCGCGAGGCCTACGGCCCGGTCGATAAGCTCGACACCAGGATCTTTCTCACCGGGCCAAAGGTCGGCGAGGAGTTCGAGGTGACGATCGAGAAGGGCAAGACCCTCGGCATCAAGACGCTCGCCATGGCCGAGGACCTCACGCCCAACGGCGAACGCGAGGTCTTCTTCGAGATGAACGGCCAGCTGCGCTCCGTCTTTATCAAGGACAAGGAGGCAGTCAAGGTAAGTCCACGATCCATTCGGTTTCCCCGTGCGCCTTTCAACGCTCTCTATCCCTCTTTCTTGCGCAGGAGCTGCACATCCACCCGAAGGCTAATAAAGCCGACAAGAACCAGGTTGGCGCCCCGATGCCCGGCTCCATCATCGACATCCGCGTCAAGGTGGGCGACACGGTCGAAAAGGGCGCAGCCCTCATCGTCCTCTCGGCCATGAAGATGGAAATGGTCGTGCAGGCGCCAAGGGCCGGCAAAATCAAGAGTCTCGAAGTCTCGCAGGGAATGAACCTCGAGGGCGACGATCTTCTGCTTACCATGGAATAGGCTCCCTGCATGACAGCTCCTCTCATTTTTCTATCCTAGACAATAACTCGCGACTACATATTAACGAACGAACCAACGCGTCCTACTACTCCTTTTCTCACTTCGATCGATCGATTCGTGCACAAGGAATTGTCACCGTTACATTTAAGCAAAAACTTTACAAAAAAAAGCAATCTACTTAAATTTATTTTTGCTCTAGCGCCTTATTCGCATATCGCATCAATTCTTTGGATACCATTTCTATACAACAGCGGATGCACAAGTAAACACTCCTTATTTAACATAATTTTCGATTTTGTTCTTGCGACATGTAAGTAGCATATGTACAGGTTGACTTATACTACTGCAGAAATCAAATAAATAGGCAGAGCCTAGAGTTATATAATTAACAATTTCCAAGAGTCTTTGCGAGGCACACTATTTGTAAAATGAACGATAACCTTTGCAAAGTGATGTTCATATTTAACAAGTTTACAAGTTATATAAGCGTTTTTAACACTGACCTTATGGGGCTCGTTAACAAAAACTTGAAAGGAAAATTGAGATGTAAAAATTTCTGACGTTTTTAACTTTTCAAGTAGAAGAATATTTTTTCTCAGGCTTAATCATTGATTGTAACAGAAATAAACAAATGCATACATACGTTATATATATATATTGGATACAAAACATGGGCGAGTTAGCTTATATATATATATTTCCTTTAAGTTAGGGAAACTGTGCTAAAAATGAGTTGTAATTTTCATTGAAAGGACAATTTAATTTTACACAAACATGTATAAATAATTTTTTTTATTAAAGTTTGAGTAATTTATTTTTTTATTAAATTTACAAATTGACTATACATCTGATATTGTTAAAAGGTTGTAAAGGAGTAGAATTCTGATTTTACTTATTATTATATATAAGTGATAAAAATCAAAACCTCATTTTACGTTTAAGCAGCTTTTATTTATTTGAAAATTCATCATTGTTATATACACAAAAACTGGATTTTTCTTATTACTTTGGATGACATATGTGTTACGTTATATTGCAACGACTATTCATATTGTTTATTACTCATAAACAATTACAAAGTCTTAAGAGAAATTCAATTTTTTTTTCTTTTTAAATATGCTGCAAGACAAGAACGTTTTTGTGCACGTGAATATAATGCCATATGTCTATGTACACACGAAATCATTGTAATTTTAATACATTTTAGTGTATTAGGTCAAGGAATTAGATTAGTTTACACTGTTTTTGTGTGTACATAAATACCATTATCATATCATGTCGAAGAATGTGCTACCAGTTTGTTGTTAAAGATGATTTAAAGCTTAAAGATATATGCAATGTTATAATGAAAATAGATGTCTTATTTTATTAAATAGAACTTACTACTGTTTCAGATGATGAAATATTGCACCTTTCATTGAAAGTTTTTAATTCCAAAAGTAAATAAATACAATTTTATTTTACAATCGTTTTCCTATTTTATTGAAAAATCCTAAAACCATTCAAAGCAAAAATAGAACTGACATCCAATAACAATATTTTTTTAACTAAAAACTAGTAATAATTATCATTTGTTCTTAGACGCAACAAATTGGCATTTTAAAACGAACTAATTATTTGAATGTAACAAAAATAACAATTTTTTTTTAAGTAAAAAATATTGTTTTTGAAAATTTAATTCTTTTTACAAAATTTGATTGCATATTTTTTAATTCTGTTTATAATAATTTTTACAAAATTAAACTATCACATGAAAACTTTTATACTAATATTATTATTTATATTAAAACCTGCATTGTAATCTGGACATTGTTTATGCACATAAAAATTGTGCACATTTAAAATGTGCATAATTTAGCGTAGTCGAATATATCTATATATAAATTTTACCAATGCTAAATTGTGCGTTATGTTTAAGTGTACGATTCCTATGTGCATGAACAATTGAAATGATGCCACGTATACTTTAAATAAGATATTTACAATAGCTACTATTTTCTTAATTACAAAAAATTATATACAAGAGAGCTGTCATCTGCTTTTAGGAACTATTTATAAAGGACGAAGAGTCAAATCAGCGTTTACATCTTCGTATGAACGTGCAAATGTATGTGCCATTAAAGTACTAGCTGTTGGACGTTTTCTAGGGTCATGTTGAAGACACTTGTTAATAAAGTCAGTGCCTTCCAATGACAAATTCTTTGGTGGCTGAGGACTTTCTCCCATACCCACCTAAACGTTATTAATTTTAACACGTTAATACCATTGATAAAATCAGTTTTAGAAATAATTTTAAAAATAATGTACCTTAAACATAATTTGATAATTTGAATCATACTCTGCCCATGGTCGTTTACCGCTAGCCATTTCAATTACGCAGCAACCTATGGACCAAATATCTGCAGCTCTTCCGTGTCCTCCGGTTTCACTTTTCATAAAAACTTCTGGGGCCATGTAAGCTATAAAAATAGATTTAATTTAAACAAATGTATACTTGTCACAATTTAGAAGTAAATAATAACTTACCTTGCGTGCCTACAAATCCTTGTAATTCACCTGGCATCGTAGTATGCGCCTTAATTTGCACCGCTGATCCAAAATCTCCAAGTTTCAAACAATTGCCTTCATCGGTAAGGAAAATATTTGCAGCTATAAATCATTATAAACTTTTAAAAGCTTACTCTTTTTAAACAGTAAATAATTCTTAATTTATTATTTATCACTGATACTAATCAATTGACATACGTACTTTTAATGTCCCTGTGAACAATGCCATGTGCATGCAAAACAGAGACAGCTAGTAACAGTTGATGGGTATATTTTCTTAATAGAGATTCTGGAAGACCATTTCCACTGCCTACTACTAAACTTTCCAAGGTTCCCTCAGCACAAAATTCCATAAAAATAAGCATTTCTTCCTGAAAATTTGACAACCGCATATTATAAAGCAACGGACGCTACATATTTTATTAATATTTACCCTATGAATTTCAACTCCATAATATCGAACAAGATGTTCATGTTGAATTCCTTCAAATATTTGCAGTTCCTCTGCAACGCGTTTAATGGCTCTGCAGTCCCCTGGTTGCAGCTGAACTTCTTTCATAGCCAAAAGTTCTCCAGTTTGATTGTTGACAACAGTATAAACTTTTCCAAATCTTCCTTGACCTATCAATTAAATTTATCATAAAGCTAAATTTAAAACTTAAATTAAAATATACCGTCTTTATATGATTTAAACCAAATAAAAGTAATAATTAAAAACGATTAATCATTTCATCAAGTACCTATTTTTATTCCTCTCTGCCATGTAAAATTAACTCTTCTTACTTTAATTTTAATTTTGTCTACGTTTTTCCTGTCTACAACTTGTCCAATGAGTGCTCTACCCCTTAGTTTTGAATCGACTTGATGATCAAGATTTTTAACAGCTGAAACCATCCTTTCGCATCGGGAAAAGCTTTTTTCGGATACGTCTGTGGATGCCGTATCAACTTCGTCAGTAAAAGTTAAAGAATTTGGTTTTAATTGTTTTGATGAAGGTGTATCTGAAGGTTTTAGTGAATTTTGAACATTGTTCGACGAACTAATACTTGATGTACGACTTCTGCAATGAGGTGACGTTGCTCTAGATCCCGGAAATTTTCTGAAATCTTAATATTTAAATTATAACATTTATATTAACGATAAATTTCTTTAAATGCGCACAAACGTAAACTTACTATCTCTGTCTGAACTAGTTTCTCTTTTAGAAGCACTGCCAACAACGTGTGAAATACACCGGTCCATCGAAGTTTTTAATTCATCGAATTCTTCTTGTGACAAATGTTTCGTGTTCATTGGCTCGCAAACTATCATTAAATATTCAAGACCTTGATTTGCCCATCGAGGTCTGAGTCCTCTACCGCGTTCGCAATAATTTTTTACAAAATCCATCCACAGAAAAGCAAAATTGACAAGATCTTTCACCAGTACTCGTCTATCATTAGGATTCACACATTTGCAAAGCTCTTTGTAATATTCAAAACCCATTCTATATGCATGATGTAGAATCTCTCTAACACGAATCCTCATTGGACTAAAATCATTTTCAGATTTTGATTCATCAATTTCATCAATGTTTTTTTGAAATTCGGTTATTATCTCAGTTATTCTGTGCTTTAGGTCCGTTACTAAAATCTAATAAATGATAAAATATTAAAAAATCTTGCCGAATTAATTCAAGGAATTTAAAAATTTATACATTTACCATCAATGATTCAACAGATTCTCTAAGTGCTTCTTTGTACTCAGGAAAGTTTTGAATGTCATCCCTCAGACATTTTGCAAGAGTAACGCTTTTCACAAGTTTTTCTCTAGCTTCGTCAAACAATGCCTGCCATTCCCGTCCAAGAGACATTAAATGAAATCTGTAAGGCCGAAAAATCATAAAAATATTAACGAATTTAAGCAAATAAAAGTGGCAAAATGCCTGATTTGAGATACAAGAAAAAAAACTCTTACTTCGTTGAAGATTCTTCAAAACTTCGATTTAAACCAATTTCACCCAATTCCCGAGGTCTTTCGATAAAAAATTCGTTAATCTGTCTAATCATGATTCTAGCTATTTCGCTAAAAATAAATAGAAGTTATGTTTATATTTTTAATAATAATAAACAGAATTATCAAAAATAATTATCTCTACCAAAATTTGCGACCAGCTATTTCATAACCATTATTAATTTTTCCAGCAATTGATTTTACAAAATTCCATTCATCTTGAATTAAATTTTTATGAAAACTATCATGATGTACCATTTCAACCCACTGCTGTAAATAATCTAAATATACATCAAAAACAGATTTTAAACTTTTGTCAAATTCTTTAACGTCTTCATCGAATAATGTGGTGCATGGCCCGTCACACGCAGCAGCCGTTTGAGAATGTTCTTCAAATCTTTCTCTATGTATACAAGCAATTCGTAATCCTTCGCGTAATTCGCGCATTAATTGTCGAACCGATAGTGGACTAGGCTGTTCAGGCTTTTGTTCAAGCCTCATTCTTAAAAATTCGTGAATAACATCGAGCGGTACTCTAGATAAAAAAACGAAAGCTGCTCTGTAAGATGGTAAATTTAAATCTCTAGCCTCTGGACTCCATGCTCCATAACGTCTTAATTCCTGATCTCCTTCATATTCTTCTTGAAAAATCGTATTTCCTCCTTCAGACAATGGTTTTGATTTTTCTAATGCCAGTCTTGCTTTTCTCAAAACTGATGTATGCAAACGTTCCAGAAAGTTCAAACTTTTTCTAAGACCTCGAGTTTTCAAGACATCTTCAATGTATTTTCTACAATAAATTAATAATGAAATTATATTATATTGATATTGTAATAACAAATTGTTTACCAGATATTATAATTTCTTCACCTATACACTTGACGATCAAATTCTGTTAAATAAAATTCTAATCTCTCTAGCTTATTTTCTTCTGAAATATTGAACGACGATTCTGGTGAAGATAGATTCCACGTTTGAGCGAGAGACAATTCTCCAAATGGTAAATTGAATGAAAGATTACTTGTGTTACTGTTATTGCTGTCACTAGGACTTGTATTATCTGATGTACGAGATCTAGAATCATAAAATAATAAGCCACTAATGTTTATTTGTTCATTTCAAAAAGAAATTAGTATTTTGAAATTTTTATCTTACCCTAATCCAGAATCTAACATGGAGCTATCATCTGGTTTTTTATTTTTGTCAAGTAATGTTAAAAGCCTTCCTAAGATAATTAATTTTAGTCTGTGGTGTTTTGTCATGTTGTACCAAAGGCACATTGCTTTTACTCGTCCTGTAAACTCAGAGCTTTTGTAAGAAGGATATTGCAATGAAAAAGCTTGGGATGAAGGAAAAAGAGCTTCAGCAGATTCCAGTCTTGTCAATAAATTTTCAACTTGCTTTAGTGCCTCTGATTGAGCCCGAGTGCAATCTTTGCAATACATAGATAAACAACCTCCGCATAAACTAGTTTCAATACACAATTTAATCTGAGATGAATTTGAATCCGATGTTTCTTTAACGACACTTGTTACAGGATCAAATCTGTAACAAACAAATAAACAAAAAAAACTTTATGAAATTTTATTATATTACAATTTAAATACGGTTACTAAAATTGCAGTTTTAGATTTTTAATTTAATAAAAACATAGTTTTTATTAAAGCTTTTTTTGCTGCATAAATTATTTTCAATTAATTTATTAAATAAAAATTGTAAGATTAATTAGCTCAGCATATATTGTAATGTTTGTTTAATTATTTATTTTTGCCATTTTATCATTAATAATTCTTAAGGATATAATTTTGTAATTTTTTTATCTAATGAATCAATTAAAAATAGTTTGTTGAAGAAAATAAAGTTTACTAAATAAATAGAACAAATAATTTCACTTAAAGGAATTTAATAGGGTATACATTTTTAATTTATATAATTAAATAATAATAAAATACTGTAACAAACCTATACGCCATTATTTCATCTAAAAGTGCCCCAACTGCTTCTCTTTGTTTACAAAGATGCTCATCCATTGCCACTGGACTTAAATCTGCTCTGTATGATTGCAATTCTAACCAAATTAAATCTTTTAATTCATTCTGCCACCTCGTTTCTTCTTGACTCATTTGACGACGACAAGTTCTATCCTTATCTGTGCTTCCCTAAAAATTTGAAATTTAAAAAAAATCATTTAAATAAATATTAACTTGTAAAATAATTTATTTTTTACCAAGCGAATAAGAAATGAAAAAGTATCATGAAATATTTCTCTTTCACGCAAGCTTTGAGATTTAGGAGAAGAGGAGTCACAAATTCCTTGCTGCTCACTGCTGGATGTTGGAATTGATATTTGAGAAAATAGGTGATGCTTTTTTTCTTCAATATCAACAGGTTTTGAACGTAAGCATCTAAATCTATTCCTTGTTTCAATCTACAAAAATTGTAAAAAAAATTTGAAGCTGAACAAGCTTTAAATTTTTATTTCTTTACCTTGATGTTTTTAGGTAGTAAGCAACAATGCTTACTGGCTTCATAGTGGGTAGTTCCAACATCAAGTTTTGTATCTCGTTCATTTGTTCTCAAAAGCTTGAGTGTTCGTTTGCTTTTTCGATTTCCTTCTTTAACAGCTTCTTCTTTTGCTTCATTTTCACAATCTTGATCAGCTTTATCACACATTTCATTGAAAATAATGGCATCCAATGTGTTTCTACGTTTTATGGTAGGAGTGCGGCGACCATCAGAATCCTTCTTTTTCTTTTTCTGCCTTCGGCAACTTCGTATTTTTCCACATTTTTGTTGATTAAAGGCTTCGTGAACTTCTTGAAGCAGGTTCCACTTTTCACTAAAATTTAATAATTGTGTATGAGTAAAATTCATTAAAAAAGTTGCTAAATTTAACACAGTCCATTATGTCATCATACCTCATTAGTGAAATTTAAAATTTTAAGCAGACTCAAAGAAAATTGTAATAATTTTGAAAAGTGAAAGAAAGGCGTATAATGATGAGCATCAACACTCATTAAAAGGTAAGTAAATTAAATACTTGAAACGGAAAGCGTTTAATAATGCACCGTCAGTTTGTTCGGATTCGGAAGACAGAGGAATTTCTGAATACCAATTAACGCATATACTTATGTAAAAAGCTGCTAAATAATACCGGTATCGGGAGGGGTATAGAGTCGAAAAGGTCGTTGAAAAAACGAGAAAAAAGTTGAGAACCGCTTACGAAATATAGATTTAGAAAATTTTTCAGGATCCAGAGCGGCTGATGAACAGGCCCGAAGAAAATGTTAAGAAAACTATCTTTTACACTAGCAGAAAACTAAAGTAAGGTGCACAATGCGCGCGCAATTGTTTTCGAAGTCGGCATAAATCGCCATTCGCCAGTCGTCGGCGATTTGGTATTGCCACTCCGCAAAAATTACCTATCTTCATGGTCTTCGGGAAAATTGTCAATTGACAAAGGTTCCTCTTCGTCGCAGTCGTCTGAGGACAAATTGCGAAAGCGGTGCATTCTTTTTTCACCCTTAATTACTTCAGCGGCCTTTAGCGCTAACGTTTAGCAGCGCTCAGTAGTTCAGCGGCTTTAGGTAACAATCGGCGCTCCTGGCCAAGCTAGAATTCCAACTCGATCGAGCAACAGCAACTCGCCACTTGCAAGCGTATCGCTCGGATCGACAGACAGCAGCCTCAGCATTCACAGCACTTTTTTGCGCATGTGCGCGTTTATCTGATATCCAACATTCTCAATGTTACCGCCAGCTATATTATCTGCACCTTCCAATATATTTAATACTGAACAGAAAACCAAGTATATACCTAAGTACATACTTACTGTTTTTTCTTAAAAATGCAATGCCTCTCGTCTTCCATGTCAATATCATGATCTAATAGGACGAAAAGTAAAATATCAGATATTCTATGATGAAATTTTGAAAAAAAGGGCAATTTTATGCATTCATATTTTAAGGCAACAGGTACAAGGTCTTGCAACAAATTTTAGGACGTCAAAGGATCTGGGGAAGAAAAATGATGCTATCAGTTTTCCTAATAAAATACTTGCACTTTATTATATCTATTCTGAGCATGTTTCCAGTGCCAAAATTACTAATTTTGATAAAATTTAAGTATTTGTTTCGCGTCACTCGAATACATACTGGATGTTTTGAAATAAATTTAAATCAACGCTTTGCCAATAGTTCTTAAAACTTAAATTTTTCCGCATGTACCGTAAATCGTACGTATTTACAATGTGCATGGAAAATTATGATTAATTTATCATAATAAATGCAAATACCAAAAATAAATTTATTTGCCAACAGAATTTCGTATACTTTAACATTTCTAAAACCAGTAAAAGCACAACATAAATTTAATAATTAATATGACGTTCAAGATCTTTCCTTTACAAAACATTATTTCTTAATGCCAAACAATGGCTAAACGTATAATGCAATAAAAGCTGGTATTTGCAAAGTTATTTACAAATATAAATTAGAATTATGTTAAAGTATACTAAAAATGCAAAACAAAAAGCCCAAAACATCGAAATTGAGTAAATGAATATTCATTGTTCTTATAAAGTTTAATTAAATTGTAATATTTTAAAAATATAATAATGATAATAACACTACTAATCTGTAAACATTAATAATTATAATTGTAATAATAGAATAATACAATAATAATGATAATCATTTATAAATGTTACTATTAAATATATCATCGAAAAATATCTACTTACACCTATGTTTGATGTTTTCGTCAATTCTACAATTGTTCTTTAAGTTTATGCTTAGATATCCCTCAACTTATATTTTATATTATACATTTTCGTTACGAAATCTTAAATTTCTGAATAATGAATCCATTCAATATATTTAAAAACAAGCGATTGAGGCAGATTTTGCTTTTTGCAATAAAATTGATATAAAACCAAAATCACTGTGCTCTAAAAAAATACTTGTTACACTGTAAATCTAGTCTCTAGTTTTTTCTTCAACACTTATCAGCTCTCAAAAAAATTGGCAGCATACAGGCTTTTAAAAATATAAATTTAAAAAATATAATAATTTTAGAAAATTTCCTGTTTAAAAGATTCACACTTGGATTTTCTTAATAATATTAATTGCATTTTTCTTTCTTTTTTTTTTTTAAATTTACGTTCCTGATTAAATTAAGACCTTAAAGAATTGTGTAAAAAAAACTTCGAAAATTATTTAAGGCAACGTTTAATAACTTAAGGAGCACTTTAAGGAATTTGAAGCCTCAAGTAATTATTTGAATTACATTTGAGTAGCTAATGTAACTTAAGGTCTTAAAAATGTACTTTATACTCTCACAAATTTATTTTCATCATCCTCGCACACATTCACTCGATCTTTCGCTACAATCTCACATTATTTTCTCGCTTAATAACGTTAACATTGAACGCTGCGAAAAATATTACTTTTACAACTATCGTAAGTATTCGTTACAAGTATATCAATAAAGGCCACGAGTGTTTCATTTGAATATAAAATAGTTTGCTGTTGTAAGGTCAATTATGAAAATGGTGTCACTTTTATTTGCTCGTCTTTCTCCGTGAATCTTTTAAAATATTTCTATGTGAGATTAATGTTCTGCGTATAGAAATTTTCTTTTTTTTTTCAGAACTTATCGAGACTTTTCAGTTCAGAGTATATTTTATACTATAACTATATGGAAGAAACAGTATCATTTGCAGAATGAAAGGAATTGTTCAAGAGCTTAGGTATAAGTAGTCATTTAATAAATAAACAAAATTAGATGAAATGCACTGAACAGATATGCGCTTTCACTTCATACTAAAGATCTCGGATCTTTTGTGCCGAACTGAATGCAACTACTATCTAGCTTCTTAAACATTTTATACTTGATAAAAATTTCAAGTATATAGTGCTAAACAGGCGATCTCAAAACATTTAAAGCTCTTTGACAAATCCTTGAGTGCTTGAAAAGGGATTTGATGGCAAATATTCAAGAGTTCAATGTTAGTGCGGATTCAGACAAAAAGACATGATTTAACAATGGCAACTCTGTTCTCTACTTGGTCAAGAAATCCCACAGCAGTCCTTACCGCTTAGGGAAGTCTTAAAAATGATCCAAAACACGTGCAAACGTCAACAATAGCCCTGATTAAAAAAATAAAAAAAAAACGTGCAATAAGTCTTCCGAGTCACTGAAGCTTTTGAATTCTTAACATTTAACTTGTTTCAAATTCTTCTTAAATACTTCAAAAACTTTCAAAAGGCTTCTGAACTCGAACACAATTGCCACACTTGCTGCATGCATGAAAATTTGCTGTCAGCAGACTTTAAAAGGACATAATAATTAAAGTTAATTACGAAAAATTAACGTAAGGGACTGGGAGACGCCACGTGATTTTTCTTTTTTCACTTTTTACATGTTTTCGAATTGATCGACACGGCGCTTGGTGTTGCCTTTACGAATCTCACGCAATGTCTTGTATTTATCACGGCCTTGACGCACGTTTTCTCTGTGAATTTTATCCATAACAGTTTCCTTTGTTTCATCTCGTGACTGCGCCAAGTCCTGCTTTAGCGCCTGGAAATAAAAAGTTTTATTTTAACTTTAAAATCTTACCGTCGTATTAAACAATTTAATTGTAATTCGAATCTTTAGAGAACCGAGCTGGCTTATAAATAAGTCACTTGGCTCACCTGTTTTATGCATGACCCAGCTCGGTCCTATCAAGGTTAAGTTAAATCAATGCTTTTTAAGTATCTTACTTTTAATTGATCATGAAGACGCTCATTCCTTTCAGCTAATGTACGTCTTTCCTCAATAGGATCAATGATAGATTCATCGGTTTGCAGTTCTTTAGTTACATCTCCATGAGGAACTTCATCTTCGCCGCCTTCGCCATCTTCCTCATTTTCTTCAACATGGTGATGATGCGGCGTAGTATTAGCTTGATATTGTCTATCAGCTTCTTCTTGTCGAAGCCTATTAAATCATAACGATAAACAATGAAACTTTTATCCAAAATTTGTTAATCTTGTTTGTTCTTAAAATGTTTTTCATTACCTAGCAGCTTCGACTTCTTCTTGCAATCTTCTTGCTTCAGCGTCCTTTGCTTCAACTTCTGACTGGATGCGTTGAACTTCTTCTTGTTTATTGCGAATTTCTGCTTCAAGTTTTGCTCTCTCTGCAGCTTCCATTTCATGAGAACGCTCCAGTTTTTCCATCATAGCAGTTAATTCCTAAAAAAAAATCAGAATAATTTTTTGTAAAATTATTTAATTGGTAAAAACCTGTAAGTGATCGTACCTTTTGCCTATCTTCGAGTTCTTCTTTGGCAGCTTGCAATTGCCTAAGCTGCTCTTCTAGACGTCTAATCATTTCTTGAGCTTCGTTTAATTCTGCCTGTCTCCTTTCCATTTCCTCAGCCATATTACGAAGTCGTTCTTCGTATTCTTGTTGCTTCTTTTCAGCACGCTCTCGTGCTGCAATTTCCAATTGTAATTTCTCTCGTTGCTTTTCACGAGTAAGTTTTTCTTCCTTTGCTTGAGCCTAATGAAACAATAATTTAATTTGTGAATTTCATATTGAACTTTCAAGGTTGCAAGATGTATGTTTAAAAAAAAAACCTTCATCTGTTGAACATCAATAGTATCAGGTTTACGTCTTCGCATGTAGAGTTCATGATTTCCCATGCAGAGCGCGAGAATCCGCTTGTTGATCTTGACACGAGCGGCAAAGAATACAAAGTCTGGTGCTTTTTTATCAATGGGTTTAATAATAAATTTCTTTTCGTTGAAGGAAATGTTGCGAATTTCAGACCACGGAAAACCAATTTTTGGTGTAAGCTTATCGTCTTTTTCATAAATATTGAGACCGAGAGCGTCAACTCCAAGATAAAGTTCAGTGCCTTTCTTGTTACGAATTTCAAAGTAATTGATTCCGTACATTTCCAAATCCTGAAATTTGAAAGTAGCTAGCATTAGCAGAGATTAATCCTTTTATAGGAGCGATGGAAAGAATACTTCCCACCTCATTTTCTTTGGCTTTTTCAACACGCCTGAGTTCGGCTCCATCGTAAAATAGAAATAAGCTGTTCTACACTTTTTAATGTTAGAACTATGCGCTACTCTACGAGTTTAGCGTTAATCGCGTATGAATGGATTTATCGATCTGCCGAATCAGTATTGGCAAATATGCACAACATACCTGAGCAATTTTCAGATACTCCATCATGCCGTCCTCGCGCAACATTCCACGATGTTCTTGCCACCAGTTAGTAATAGATGTTTCCCACTCCTCTTTGCTCTTCTTGTGCTGGTCCATGACACGCTGTGGGAGCAGTCGGTCATTGGACAAAAATCCAGGTCCGTGAATGCCTTTCTGATAATCACCATGTCGAGCTTGCACAGCGTAGGATGCCAGTAGAACAGAAGTTTCGGGCGGACAGTAAATCTCATCGGTTAAAATGGCACTTTTCACCTGCGAAAGCGCAATTTTTCATACGTGAGAACAGTTAGCATTACCGAGGAAGAAAAATAAAGGCGAAACTGCTTTCGAACCTGCAAGTAAAAAAGTCGCAGAGTTATGTCCTGAATGAGCTCTTCAGCCACGTCTTCTGGGTAGAATTTTGCACGGAACTTGAATTGCAGTGGGTTTTCCTTCTTGACCTCCTGGCTCATCACCTAAAACGAACGGATAAATTAGTTTCTCCTGCAAACTTGACAAATTCCATTTCAAATACAAGTTACAAATCAATCGAACAAACATAAACAAAATATGAAACATGCACTTTCACTTATCAAGCACATTTTTGACAGAACCGAATCTTTAACTTTCTAATAAAAATTTATAAACACAGGTAACGAAGCTAATAATTATTGAAATGCAAAATACAAGGTCGCGTTGGTCACAGAAGGATAAGAGCCATTGCGGTTCAATGCTGGCAGGTGACATAATTTTTAAAAATTATTGCACATCAAGTTGCGCAATGGCTCGGAGATAATGAAAGCCTGACAGGAGGAAGACCGAAGGACTTTTTGAATAAACCTGGCGACCAATCGCGAGACTTGAAAAGTGCAACTGCATGTGCTGTTCAAGTGTCTTATCGACGACGACGGCAACGGAAATTTAAAACACGTGCTTTTGTTTAAAAATAGTACAAACTGTGTCTGTCTCTTTATGCTTTTTACAAGGTTTCGTGAGCCTACTTGAAATTTCAATTGTGCAAATTTTCGTTTAAAAAAAAAAACAAGTGAAGAAAAAAGAAGACAAATTGTCGAAAAAAATCGATTCATGTTAATCGTTTTCGATCACTTGGACAATAATTCATCTTCTAGACAATTTTTCATTCTTTCTGTAGAACAAGAGCGCTGCGTAATGAATATTTTCGCACTTCAAATCGTTTACTCGACCATCGAAAATTTATTTTTCAACTTATTATTATTAGTATTATTTTTTTTTAATTTATCGTTTTATTGAGGATATACATTCAGGTTTTAAAACTCCATGCAACTACGCAGATCCCTTAAAATATCTATACATAGTCAGCTTATCAAAAAACCTGTGCGATTTTTATACTCTTCTAAGCATTTGCTTACGTTGAATATTTTGCGAGAGCCAAATGGAAGAACCTGCAATTATTTTTATCGTATTCAAATTTTGTACTGTCAAGTAAAGAAATGTCTGGGGATAAGTTTGATTTCAAAGTTC
>UCOL01004341.1:0-15028 GCA_900474335.1 Ormyrus nitidulus
TCAAAGCGCGCCTCCCTTATCTGTCGGTCAAAGTGGAGGGCGACGCGGGCCAAGTTGCGCGGAATTATTGCCTTTTAGCGGATAACTCGTATTTCACTGGCTTGTTGCGCGATTGATGGACTCTTTGGGCTTAATGTACACTGTTAGAAAAGATTTGAAATCTAATTCACATAAGATCAAATTATGAAATAAAATGCAGTCTATAAATGAGCATTTAAGGTATTTCTCCATTAATTCTAAAATTAGCCCTGCCATTAACTTGGTTTCCAAAACCAATCTGTAACTAAAATTTCAAATGTTGACAATTAAAATTAATGGAAAAGTATATGAATTTTCCTTGTATTCCTTAATTTTAATGGAGATGTAACTTAAATTCTCTTTAAATTTTATTTTTAATGTACTTTTAAATATGTAAATTAATAAGACATTTATGTCCTGCTTGTTAATTGAAATAAATGAACAAGTGTCTTCATTTTACTAATGTTACTTAATTTTAATTGAAAGTTAATAAAAGTGTAGTCGGAGGAAGAAGTGGGGGAGCCTTGGGTAATAATTCTCTTTCACTAAAAAGATTAACTATTGACCTTTTCTTCCACTTTATGAGGAAATTGGAAAAAAACTCAATTTCTTCATTTCCTTTTCATTAAATCCATTAATCCACAATCGTTGAGGCACGTCATCAAGAACGTACGCCTCATTTTGGAAAATCAGCTTGGTATCCCTCACGTGGCACTTGTTCACGCCGTTTAGCTAGTACAATTTTTCCAAGTTCATAAAAATATGAACGTATCTTTCTCTCTGCTGGCGATAAATCATTGACGATTCTGATACGGTAATTTTTCAATTTATGCACATGTCGGAAAATCACGCATTCCCCGTTTCGAGCTTGCCTCTTTTTTTCTCTCCCTATCGCGTGCGGCTCTTTAGGCTCGTATTGACGGTGTTAACGAGGGACAGGTTTTTCAAAATCGCCGATCGAATATTTCAGATATGCTCGGCCGTTTTTCCGGCGCGACTAACAGTCGACTCGACATATCGGAAAATGTAATTCCAGAAACACTTTTATACGCGTGTACACAAGCCATTAAATGCAATTATAGTCCGCCCGGATAAAAGGCCGATCCGGTTTTATTTATTGCCAAACAGAGCGGCTATATTATTGGAAGCTGAAATCGTGCCTTGGCACCGCAGCGCGATTAGATCGGCTTCCAGCAGTAATATAGTTAACGTTTCTGTTCTCAGCTGCAAATTGCCAGGCTAATTACGCGGGAAAGCAAATCGAACGAAAAAGCGCACACATAGAAGGCCGGGGAATTTTAAGCGTTCCGTCGAAAAAAGAGATTAGAAAAGCTGTAATCGCAACAATTCCGTGCGGGAGGAAGCAATCGATCCGGCCGCAGTCGGATTCCGAGCCTCCCCTCGTGACCTTCTAATGCGGAGGCTAAAAATCAATCTCTCATCGATCCTCCGACAAGGGCCATATAAAATTACGAGCCCGGCGCTGATTGCGGCGGCGTTTACGATCGCCGAAAAAAAGAAAAAAAAGCAGGCAGGCTGGCGGGCAGGCCGCAAGTTTGCGCTCGCCGGCCTGACAATTCAATCGCGCAATTTAGTCGCGCTCGTCCTTTTTCTCTCTCTCTACCCTCGATTAATTCGCCTGCCCGGCGCGGGTGGCTCGGCCGTGTAATTTTCTCCCTCCTCGCGGCTCGTTTCCTGCGGGGCATTACGAGAGTGTATGAAAATAATGCGCGCGCTCGAAGGCGCGAGAGCGGCGCGCCAAGGACGCACAGCGGCGCAAACGAGATCGATCGCTTTTGTTTGTTTAATTATGTCTGCGAGCGGCGATCGCGACTTCGAGAAAGTCTAAAAATACGACGAGGCGCGCGGCGGATCGGCTCAATTCTCGAATACGTTGCGTGGCGAAGGTTTTTTCGTTTTATGTATTCATCGATGACGATGTCGGCTGCCGCAAAAAAGGCCGTCAAAAGTACTTTGAGACGTTTATCACCGCAATGGAGTTTGCTTTCGAGGGAATAAGTTAATTAAGAAAGTTTTTGCACGCAGGCCGCGGAATGTTTTTCCGAGGCGCGCGCAACAAAGTTGAGTAAATTACGACTCTGTTTTAAAAATAGCTCATGAAGCAATTCGCGGTAAGCGATTAATTGAAGTTCATAAATACAAAGGTTAAAAGCGGAATTCGAAAAAGGTTTTTCAGGCGAAAATTCCGCGCTCCGGTCGCGAAAGGAAAAAAAAACCAGCAGCAGCCAGCAAAACCCGGTCCATTAGGGGGGGCGCAAAAAAGCGGCGGACAAATTGCGGAACGACTCTCGTCGGGGCGTCTAGAAATAGCGGCTAGAAAGAGAGGAAAAGGAAGGCGGCGGTCGTCGTCGCGCCGCTCGGACTCGCGGCCCGGAGAGCGGCAGAGACGCCAAAGGAGGCGGGAGGCATTATTAGCGGGCAGCTCTCTCCGCTTCCTGGCGGCAGCTGCGGACTCGCCGCGGCAAAGGGAGAAACGCGCCGGGCGGAGGGGGGGAGCCACGGTGTGTCCGGATAGCAATCTGTTCCGTTTCTTTCGCCCCGCTGCCGGGCGCGCAGTCCATAAATATGCATTAGGCGGAGAGAGAGGGAGAGGAGAGGCTGCATTAATTGGCCGACGAAACTTCATTATCGGCTCTCGGGCGACGCGCTAAAATTTCCGGCCCTCTACACTCCGAAAAGTTTGTCGCCCGGCGCGCGGAGTTGACTTTGCGGCGAGTTCGGGGCTCTCTCTCTCTCGTCGGTTATAACGCCCGGCGAGTGTCGGGGATCGATTAAAAGGCAAACGTCGTTTGGGGTCAAACTGGAATGTACCCTGCGGATGCGCCCGAGGGGAGACGTCTTTTTATTCATAATTATTTTCTCGATTCGGGTACCGCGAGTCCTTTGCGGAATTAGCGATTCGCGCTAATTTCCATGCGGAACATCGGGGGGGAATAAATTACGACGGCGCGTGCAGAGAAGCACAAAGCTTTTCCGAAAAAAAAAATCTGGATTCGAGGCCGATTCCTCGAAGCGAGGATATTGCAGTCGGTCAGCCGTTTGCGGGGTTAAAAAGTTTGTAATTTTAAAAAGAGCTCGGGCCCGTATCTAAGATCTTGCATTATGTATATTCTCAAAACCCATATTGTGAGTCGTTCGAAACCGCGCATTGATATTGCCGTATAAAGACGGCGAAGAGAGGAGGAAAAAAGGACGAATTTCTTCTGCCTCCATTAACCTCGAGACAACAAAGTGTAACGTCGCCATTGAGAATCCAGAACGCCGAGATTTCCATCGCGATAACTAGCCGGAGAGAGAGAGAGAGAGAGAGAGAGAGAGAGAAGGAGAGGCGGAGAGCGCCGACTGCAACATACTTATGCGGATTTATGTAAATACTCTCTGCCCTGAACTGCGAGTGTGCACGAGAGAGAGAAAAAAGAAAGAAAAAACGTCGCTTCTTCAATCTCGGAGGCCGAATGCAAGAAATACATCGAGAAAATAAAGGGGGAGAGAGAGAAAAACCATTAACCATGCAAATTCGACGCATTAACGCGGCCCCGACAGCTCGCGGCTGGGCGATATATTCGCCGCGCGGCTAATCTGCGCCGTTTTTACGAAAAAAACAAACGGTATACATATATAGAATCGGAATTGTTCCCGATAAAAATCTGCCCCGGAATCATTGAAATGCAAAAGGCGCCTCTGCGCGAAGGAATAAATAATGAATTACCCGCAGCTAATGCTAATGGTAATAGGTCAATACTCTTGTCGCTCTCTTTCTCTCTCGAGGAAACCGTAAGAGTAAAACCTTATCGGGAAAACGCCGTGTGGTTTACTCGACGGCGACTTTAGTTTTTAGACTCTCTCTCTCTCTCTCTCTCGTGTCGCTTAAATATTCATTCCCGAGCGGCGGAGAATTAGTCGGAGCGGTTTATTGTATTGTGCAAGCCGGATGTGCATGAATTTCAATCGATCGGAGAGGAAGCTCGTCGAAGGATATGATAATATATCTCTCGCTTAAGAGCCGAGTCTTACATTTAGCAAAAAAGCCGTCCTCGCATAATAAAGTCAGAACCCGTCGAATCGAGGAAGAAAGACAGAGAGGGAGAGAGAGAGACGGACGACTGCAGGCGGCGATTATCTTCCTCGGCTGGCTTTCGCCGCCGGGCGATTATCGGCTTGGGAAAGCTCGGGCTCGGATTTTCGCTCGGCGATAAATCGCCCGCAGCGCGGTCCGCGGCGGGTCGCGGCGGCGGCGTCGGCCTGTTTATGCGGATTTATGCGAAATTCCGCGCTCCTCTCCGCCTCTGCGCGCAAGTAATGTATAATGACTCGTCGAGAGAGAGAGAGAGAGAGCTCGTCATGCGCGCGGCGCGACGTCGCTTATTTACGACTGGCATATAATTACGGGCCGCGCGCAAATCCAAGGTCGACGACGCGCCGGAGAGGCCCGATTGTCATTTTGCGCCGAGGAGCTGCGCTCGATCCACTTGTTTTTCTTGCGTTTCAACTGGCGGTCGCGCTCATTCAAATTACGGGGGGACGAAGGGCGAGCTGATTTATAATTGCCGAGAGTGAGACGTTTACCTCAACGCTCCGCTGGATTTAAATATCGAATCGGTCGAAATGTAAACACTGAGCGGCGAAGGACATTGTTTGATCGATTTGGCAATACAGACACCGGGAGTAATTTCGGTGTGTCGTTTGGAAATCTTTTCGAGCTGCTCTCGAGGGACTGAAATATCCTGCTTCATTAACGACGGACGTTTAAACCTGTTTTTCGACGTCCATTATGTCTCTCGTGCAGCGAGCGAGCTACATTCGTTTTAACGACGCGATACGCATTTTTTTTAAACAAGATGAGAGAATGCAGTGTAATTTAATTTACAGCGGACACCTCCGAGCGATATGTAAGCTTTGCCCTTTCGTTAATTTCCCAAGTCGTTTCTGGGCAGCCGCGAAAAATTTCGTTTCGCCATTCGCGAATTTTTTCTCTCGAAACTTTCCGCGATTCCAACAGAATATCCGTCTCGCCGGGGATTTGCGCGATCGGCTCCGAGGAGAGCCAATATATTTCTCGCGCTCGGAATTTCGGCCGCCTTGCTTTTTGCGGCTCGTTCGCCGCTCTCCGGCGAATGTTTGCGCGCGTCGCGGGAAAATTCGATGAATTATTGATGAGGCGGATTGAATGCTGGAAGGAGAAGAAGAAAAAAAAGAGCGCGCTTGACCATTTTGTCTTTTAACTTGCAAAGCAGGCACGTGTCCGTGTATCACTCTTTTTAGTCCGTCTCTCCGCCGCGGAGCTCTCTCAAATCGCTAACGACTTTGTCGCCGCGGTCCGGAGAGGTTATCGCGATCGGCTCTCGTTCGGACGGCTGATTTTTCAAGCCAATTTCGCGATGTAAACAAGGCCGCTATTTTTAGCCTCCCCGCGGCTGGCCCAGTTTCCTCTCGGCCGACTTTTATCGATCGCAATTCCCGCTATCGGGGCTGCGTATTGTTTTGAAAAAGAGACTCTCGAGAAACGCGAAATATGTTTATCGACGCGGCGCGGGAATCGTCGCTCGAGAGCCTCGTCGCTCCGATAAATTAACGCCGCGTCTAGCGAGTCTAGAGTGCGTCGAACCGCGAGCAAACCTGTTCTTTCTCCTCCCCCCCGCGGCTGTCGCGCGGAGCCGCGCGCGCTTATCGTTCGCTGAATTAGCGGCGGAGGAGAGATATTCGATGAAGCGGCGATGACGGCCGACGATAATGAGAGGCCGGGGGAGGGCCCCGAGCTCTCTCAGCGATTATTGCCGGTTGCGTGTGTGCGCACGTCGGATAACGACGCGAAATTCGATTACGGAAACGCGAGGGATATATATACGCGGCTGCTTGAGCTTTTCCGAGGCGAGTCGTCCCCCCACTTCTCTTCTCTCGGCTGCTGCTACAAATTGAAATATCAAAGCTGACGTCGTTATGAATATTTATTCGCGGTAGTATTTAGCGCCGGAGCGCGTTAAATTATGTATCTCTCTCCCTCTCGCGAGAGATAATTGTATTTGTGTAAGAAAAGAAACGCTGCCTTTTTATTGTCCCATTACGCGAGGGGAATAATGCAACTATCATTTTTGCGCATTGATAATGAGCATAAATTTGCGAGATTTACCGCGGCAGATAGGCGCTTTGTCATTAGTACGTCCGAGAGAGACGCACACACAGGCAGGCCAGAGAGCGACACACCGCGGCGATGTTTATGTAACGTGTATACACGGAGCTTATCTCGTTTTTGCAAAGTTATTCGCCGTTTTATAGCCGTTATTTCGACGAGCTGAAATCGAGATTTGCATAAGCATTTCCTAACCTGCAAGGAAACGGTAATAAAGACACGGCGTTATACCGAGCTTAAATCTCGGCCGTTAAATCCATTTGTATACAAGTTTCGTTCGACTTCTCTCGAACGTCGATTGAAAAATTAATTGGAAAAGCGTTCGAACGCATTTGACTTTTCTTGTTGTGGGAAACGAGCCGTTCGAAACTCCGAATGGAAACGAGCGCCGATGTACAACAATTTAGCGCGAACCTTTCCACGATAAATTTCAATTAATTACGCTCTTTTAATATCTGGCCTGCTTCTATATATATTGAATATTTAATTTATCCGTCAATGTCAGCGGAATATATTTACCTCGACTTGGTTTACCTCTTAATCGGAAAAATAAAAGAACAGTTCTTTTATTAGAAGCGGCCGCTTAAGGTATATTTAATAGTCCGTAAGATAAGTGAACCGATACAAGTGGCTTTCCGAGAGCCATTAACGATATTATGACGGGCATATTTGCACGCATGCAAGAGAGCCAAGTGCGCGCGCCGCTGCCCGCGAATTAAAAACCCGCTCTGTGCTTTATCTCGATTAGCTTAAAAACTCCTGTTTCTACCTCGGCGTTCCTTTCGAGCGTTATTTAATAACACTATCCCGATATTAATCGTTAAATCGACCAGCCATGTAATTACTTTATTATTACACGTTCGACGCTTACTCAGACGGCCAATTTTTCTTTTTCTGTTCCAGGTGAGCTATTCGTCGCGCCTCTTTTTTCTAGCTTCGAGATTTGACTAATTTTTGTTGTTCCGTTCGGCTTGGAAACCGGCCGATGACGACGACGGCGGCGCAGGTATGTCGACAACGGAAAAGCCACCGAGAGTACATAATTACTTGGAAGTGTTAACTGGCGAGCGAGTCGTCGTCCCTCGTCCGGTATTTCTTTGATTTGTCGGATAATGGCTCGCGACGACATTCCGCGCGTCTCCCTCGTATAAGGAAAGCCATTTGCATTTCGAAAGCGTCGGCGCCGAGTTTTTACTTTCCTTTAAAGGCATTTTCCCGCTGCGTATATATATGAGCTCTCTCGGCTTGATTGATTAATTGGCTCGTTCCTTTAACGATGCCGTTTTTTGCGCAATTCCGCCGCGGCTCTTTTCTACGACTCAACGTCGTCCGCCGAGCAAACAATTATAACCGGCGTCGATCGTAATTTCTTCCGAGGAAACCGTTCTCGAATACTCTATATTCAGTTGTGGGCAGAGTATTCGATGCGTAATGCGGAGATGACGAGGGGTACAGAGATATTTATAGAAGTATTTTTTGCACCGCCGCCGCCGCCGCCGCAGCTCGCCAAACGTAAATATCTCAACCGCGATTGTTGCTCAATCTCGCGCTGACCTAATTAATCATGTTTTTCTCATATTTCTTGGTTGCTCGTAACTTTTCAGAGCCGACTGATGATCCAGGCGAGTTAACTCCTAGAAATCGCTCCAGATACAAGAGTAGTTTTAATTTTTTTCTCCCCCACCCACCGCGCGTAAATCAGGTTTAGCCCGAAGAATCGCTTCGAATGAATAAACTTTTATAAGAGGCGAGTAAGAGTTGGCCTTTTCTCCCGGGTTTTCCTCCGAGCGTTTGGGCTTCCCCCCTATCATCAAAGACGAGGCTACAACCGGGGCGGAATCGCAAAACAAAAGCCCCTCACGACGTTAACCCTCGGACATGTACACGTGTCCGACGTCGGCGGCGGCGGGCGGCGGGAAAAATTACAAATCCCAAAGTAGCGGCCGCCGGTGGAAAGGGAATCGGTCAAACAGCACGTAGCGAGCGGCGGGTCTATTCCCCGGGCGAGGAGAGGAAAATTCCCTGGACGTCGTTTATTTTTACCTTTCCGCCCACGTCCCCCCCGCTTTTTTTTTCCCGAAGCGCTTCTCGCCGCTCCGCCGCGTTTTATCGAGCTCGGCCGATCTCGGCGTCGGCGGCGGCGACGCTAATGCGCCGCGGCAAATAAGCAGTTAACCTCAATTAGGCTCCCGCTCTTTCGTTTCGGCCTTTTGTTGGTTCGCGAACGAGGAGAGGCTTATCTATATGGAGCTCGCGGCGCTCTTGGCCTGTAGCTCGGCTCTCGCCTGTCGGGATTGATACGTGTTTGGTCGAGAATCGTTGCCCCCCCGGGCCTTGGGGAGAAGCCCAAGCTCTCTTTGCTCTCCTCCCCGTTCGAGCTAAGCGACACACTCGCTTATTTTCTCGGTACGCGGCCTCGAATTCTGCGCGGAAATATCGATGCGCGCTTGGCGGAACGCGAGCCTGGCTCGATATTTCAGCTGATCAATGGAAAGGAGGTTACTTTGCAATTATCCGAGATGAAGCCGTATAGGAGTGTGGGCAGTGCTCGCGATGAGCAGCGCGAGTAATAAAAGGGCGCTTTACCCTGGTGGCAGAGTGACGAGTCGCTAGATTCTTTCTAGATTTTGAAAATATGGCTAATTTTCAGTAGAAGTATCTTGCTAGAAATTAAAGATTTCTACTAAAAAATCATTTTTAGTTTTAATCATTTTTTCAAATTCTATCAAATACATTTATTCAATAATTATTACATCGTTTATATTTTTTAATTATAATTCAATTTCAATATTAAGTAAAAATAAATAATTACACATTTTTGATCAGGTACAAGTTTTTTTATTGATTACATCTATTTTTTACGGATGTTCTTCCGAAAAGGGTACCCCCTAAAATTAATCTAAAACAAGCGTATTCTTATGTATTTTGATGCGTTGAATACGAATATGATACTCAAAATTAGCGCAGATTCATTATCATTATCATGGTGAAAACCATAAAAAACCCATAAAAATCGTAATTTTTTGCATTTAACTCCGTTTACTATGCGCTGAGGGATTGGGGTTGAGTTTGGATTTTTGTTTAGTAAATTGTAACGGAAGCTCACTTCCGCAAGCAAACTAGCGAGCGACTAGTTTCTAGCGCCACCGCTAGGTGGCTACTGGTTGCGCCGCCTCACCCATAGGCACAAATAAATAGTGCTGATATTATACATATTATATAAGTTAAAAATTGATAATTAACAAATACCATAATAGATTAAATACTCATAATAATTGTATTTTCATTTTGATTATTTTATGTATACAGTATATTTGATTAGTCATTAATTATAGATCAAAATTCGATAATTTTGTTTCATTTGAAATGAATGAAGTGTCGATTTAAAATAAAAGAATGCCGACGCAGTGCATACACACGCGCATTCTAGAAACCCTCTAAATTCTAGATAGCTTCTAGGTACTGAATCTATTTTAGATTACTGGTTAGAAATAATCGACAATTTTCTACCCGCAGGGTGGACGAAAAATCAATGAGGCAAAAAGCGCGCCGACTCGGCATTCTCACGCGTCGCCGTTAAAGAGTTTGGCTCGGGATTGCATTAATTGTATAATTCGCGTATACGCGGCCGCGGTAATTTACTTAATGCGACTTTCACATATTTCCTTAACGACTCGGCGCGCGGGAAATTTTAGCGCGCTCGCGGCATTTCCACCTTCAAAAGTATTACATTAAGTAAAGGCACTTAACCTCTCTCTCTCTCTCGCTTCCACCTTCTTTCTCCGCTCGTTCCCCTTTTGTTCTGGCCTGCGCGCTTTAGCTCTCTCTCTCTCTCTCTCTCCGCGCCGGCCGACAAACAATGCCGCGCTAAATAATAAATCAATAACGCGGCGTCGACTCGAGTTTGAAATTTCTTTCCTTCGCGAAATATTTTCCTAATTTAAAAGCCGTTGTTGGCCACGTTTTCGAAGGCGGCCTCCTCCTCCTCGGCGTCCCCTTTTTTGCGCCGGACGACTGCTAACAGTGAGCCATTAATTTAGCAAAGATCGGTTGCTTTTAGGGGCGATGCTTAAAATTTACGAGCGCGGCGAGAGAGAAGGCTTTTTACGCCGGTCTTTAAGAGCGTTTCCTACCCATTTGCCAGTTCCTTCTCTTTCTCGCTCCTTTTTTCCCTCATTGTTTTGCGCTCATTTTCCACTCGCTCGGCGCGCGCATTTTTTTCCGCGTTCTTCTTTTCCCTCCTTATCTCTCTCTCTCTCTTTCTCTCCCTCTCCGTCCAATTTATCTCCTCGGCGACGCGCGTCGACTCTCCTACGTACGTCGTTTTCAGCTAATTTACTAATTTTCCGCAGAAGGACGGACTTGGACGTAGTCGGGCGGCCACTTTGCAGCGCAGCTCAATCTGACTTGCAAATTCTACGACGGTTTAAATTGCGATTGCGAATTGGATTGCTTCTTTTCTCCTTCCCCCACCCGCGACTATTTTCAATATCATATTTAGAGGATTTATTTTATTCCGGGTTATTGCATTTCCATAACTGCGCGTATTTGTAAAGAGGAGAGGAAAGGATTTCCCATTAATCCGTTAAAGCCCACGCAAATGGAATATGCGCCGAGTGAAAAGTCAATTTCGACGTGCTTTTCCAACGCGCGAATAGATTTGCACGTTTTCCGCCGTAATACCTGTGCGCGCGGCACAAAGTACGATGTGTATCGCGTTTGTACAACTGATCAATAAAGAATTAGCGCGCCGTCATTACCGCCGGCTCGCTCCGCGTGTTTGCAAACTCTCGCCCCGAGGACTCGTGACCTTTACGGCTTTCAATTCGAACGCACAATTCCGAGCTGTTAATAAATTCAATACGAATTCAATCGAAATGCATAAAATATTAGAAATTCGTCCGAAATCGGATTACGCGCGTTTAAAATCAGTCGATGCCGCGATTAATTTATTAGACCGAGAGAGAAGGAGAGAGCGATAAACTAGGAATGCGCCGCCGCAGCCTCCTCTTCTGCGAGAGAGAGCATCAGAGCGCTTGTTCATCCGAGATCGTGACTCGGCCTCTCGTCTCCCTCCCGGGCAATCTTTATCTCTCTCTCTCTCTCTCGGCGAGCTTTGACGCTGGACGTACGAGTATACACTCGGGAGTAGTGCGCGGTTGCCATATGCTCGCGCTCGAGTGTATCCCTGACTCTCTCTCTCTCTCTCCGATGATAATTGCTCCCCTAATAGCGGCCTTCCTCTCTCTCTCTCTCTCGCTGCTCTCGCGAAACAAGCGACGTGCCGCTGCTCTTTCCCGGCAAAAACAGCCTCGGCAAAAAGCCCGGGAATTAAGTGTGCGGAGGGGGAGAGGATCGCTCGAGCGCGGAAACCCGCGCGCCGACGAGGTGCCGACGCCTCGACCGGCAGGATGTGGCGGCTAATTTTCCTCTCTCCCCGAAGCGGTGTCTTCGTGGCCCGCGTCGTTCTCCAAGTAAAAAAATTCACCTCAAAATTAGCAACCGATGACTATTATAGAAGCTCATGTTTTTTGCACTATTATATAAAAATTTAATTAAATTTTGCCTCAGAAAAACGGTCGTTCCCAAGAGTCAACTAAACCATGAGGAGCAACGGTCTTAATGATTATATTGCTAATAAATTATCTAACTTAGATCTGCTCATTCCAATATATGGCTCATATCTACTTTAGATACAAGTCATTATATATGTTTTAGATATAATTTTTTTACTCGAGTCGGATCGCCGGTCGGTCGGATTTCGCGGAGCGAAAAGAGCTTTGCGTGCGAGATAAAGAGGGAAAATCAAGGCAAACTAGAGGCTTCCGCTTTTCCGAGCGACGACGCACACGTCGAACGTGAATGGCAGCGTCGTGTCGTCGCGTCCGACTGTCGCGTGTATATTTGTGTATAAAATGCCCGCGGCTTCGCCTCCTCGCCAAGGTATCCATTTGCCGCGGCGCACAGCCAGCCATTACGTAAATAGCGAGCTCGAATTAAAACAATAACGACCTCTCCCCGTCTTTTCTTTCTTCGTCTCTCTCTCTCGTTTTTTTTTCTTTTTTTTTCATGCTTTTTTCCTACGCGAGCGGAGCGCCGTCGTCTTCTTTTAGTCGCCGTAAAGCCAGTCATTGCGTCATTCGGCATTGCGTAATTGCCGGCTATAAAGCTGATTCTTTCGAATTGTCGCCGCCGCCGCCGCCGCCGCGGAGTTAAAGCCAGCTAGGTGGAGTATAGCGCAATGTTTTGCGGGTATTTTTGGTTTTATGCGGAATCGACGGCAGCGGTTCGCGGTAACGTATGAATAGTCGCGGCCGGTTTAACGCGCTAGAATGAAAAAAGGCCGAGCTCGCAGAGAGCGGAAAAGAGAGTGCCGCTGACTTATCAGGTCTCGCGCCGAAATAAGCCCGGGGAATTGGCCCCGCGAGAGAGAGGAGGGAGATTTCAATCCTCGTTACGGCTCGTTTCTTCCTCTCGCGCCGGCCGAGAATTACCGGCATTAATGAAATCACTCGTTGTGTTGCGGGGGGATGGCGATGCCGTTGCGCCCAACTGGCAGGGGCCGCCGCTGCGAATAATTGCGCCGAGTCTGATACGGCCGCGCGACGAGAGGAGTAGGTTAGAGTTTGAAATGGAGTTTCGATTGGTTATTGGCAGGAGAGGCTCCAGTGTTTATTGTCGGAGGAGCCGCTCTCGCTTCGCGGCGGCCGCGTAATTGACTTTGTCTAGTTTTCCCGGGGAGATTTTTCGCCGCGGCGAGTTCTTGCGCTTGATTAAATGCCGCCGGCGGCGCGGAGCGCTGCGATAATCATTCTATTTGTCAGCGATTCAATCGTACGGAGAGGATTCGTTTCACTTGACTCGTTTATTATTGATTCGGCGGCAGTTTAAACCCCATTAAATTCAGCTCGAATTAACGTCTCCACCTCCTCCGCTCTGCGTTTTTCGAGTTTTACATCGCGCAACGAGCGAATCGGATTTCTATTCGGCCGGTTCGCCTCTATAAATCATAAAAGCCCAGAAACAAAGCTTTCACTTTTAGAAAGTTCAAGCGTCGTCGCTCCGAGGAATAAAGAAGTCAGGTCGAAGAAGCGGGAGATCGCACCGCAGAGAGGCCGAATTTTGATTGCCGCGGCGACTGCAGTGACGCAACCGACGTCGCGCGTCGCCACGGAGAATATATGTCCTGATGCAACTCACACGCACTTTCGCAACCGCCGGCTCAGACTCGTTCGACGACGCGACGGCTGCATTTCGCGCGTCGCAAATATCGGAGCTGCCGACGGCTTAAAATCTGTTTAGCGAGAGCTCCCCTCGAGTGAATTTCCGCGGGAATCGATTCGCCGCGGCGAAGAAGTTATGTATCCGAGCGACTCGTCGATTCCGATCTGTCGATACGTGTCGGGGCCTGCCTTCGGATATCCTCTCTTTTTCGCAGCCGCCGCGCGCGTCAAGTGCGTTCGCGCCCGGCGCGAATATAAGAGCTGAGGGGGGAGACTTGAGTGACGCGTCGCGACGTCGCGGCGCCCCGACGCTCGTCATTCTCCGCAGCCTCCAGCGTATAGGTGTACGCCAAAAATCGGAGAGGCGTCAAGCGCCGTTATCTCGCCGCTATTCAATTCGCGCGATTCGCTAAATTTTATCGTCTCCTCTCGCAACTTTCTCGATTTGCGTAACGGCCTCTGTGTGCGCGGCGAGGTCGCGCGAAATCGAAAGTTTATTAGCCGCGCTCGGGTGAAAAGCTGTCTCGTCGAGGAAGGAGAGAATATACGAACAACGCCGTTTGACAATAAACACACGAACCGGGGATTTTTCACGAGAGACGCACAGCGCGGACTCGCGCACTTTCTAATCGCGCGCTTTCACCGCGCGTCCGCTCCATCGGCGGGGGGCATAATCGATATTCCGATCGGCCGAGGAGCCCCGCTGCACATAACCCGGCTGCTTTATCACGCGAGCGCAAATTGGTGCAAATTAGAGAGCAGCCGGGCTGCTGCCACCGCACTCGTTACGGGCGCAAACACGCGCCGCGACTTTTTCGCTCTCCTAGGAGAGCGATCGTAAATCTCGATTGCCGAGCGATATATTTCTCACTCGGAGGGCCTTTTGTGCGCGGCGCTGCTCCTTTCTTCTGCTGCTGCATATATAGGCGAGTTTTCGAAATCGCCGGATTATATAATTTTTCCCGCCGCCGATTGTGTGAGGCAACGGCCCTCTCTTTTTCTCTCCCAATCGCAGGGGGGGGGATTAGAGCGGGATTGAGATATCGAGTGCGCCGAGCTTTGGGATTTGCCTTAGAAATTTAATAGCCCGCGGAGAGAAAAGGCGAGGCGTTTATCGAGCTAATTTTCCGAGCGGAGCCTTTCGCCCTCCGCTATCTAAACACCTTTGATTTCTCTCGCTTCTCTCGCCGCGGCAGCTGATTTAGCGCCGCGAGTTATATCGCGCCCCGTGTTATTTTAAACGCCGCTCGATGCATGGATTTATGCGGCTCCTTTGAGGGGAATGTTAAGTACGTCGGAAATTTACGATTCCGCGATAACGCCCAATTCAGACTCTCGGCGTTATTCCACTGATTTCTGTATGCACGAACTTAAAAATGGCGCGTCGCGACTTTTTATCATCCATCGGTGTACAAACACGCGCCGTTCCGAAAGCAAAAGAAAAAAAAAGCTACCTCGGCAAAAGCCGCGAACGTAAATAATTGCCCGAGAGCCGTAAAAAATAAAAGCCGCCTCGTAAAGCCTCGAAACAAGTCATTAAGAAAGTGAAGCAAATCGTCGCGGGGCTCGGAGTCGCTCCTCGCGCAGGAGGTCGAGGCCGATCGGTCGGCGGGGGGGAGGCAAGAGAGGAAGCGAGGGG
>UCOL01004342.1:0-15025 GCA_900474335.1 Ormyrus nitidulus
GGGGGGGGGGGGGGGGGGGGGGGGGGGGGGGAGGTTGTAAAGGCGGCTTTGAATTGCGTTCGCTGATTGCGGAACTGTCTTTGAATTGGGGAGTTTCCGGGGAGCGATTCGAAAATCATGACTAAAAGCTTTAAACGGACTTTTATTTCGAGAGTCTGAGAGGTTTCGCGCTGCAAAGCGAAGGTATTAAGATCAAATCTATCTCAAGGACGTCTTTTATTATTGCCTTTACGGCTTATCAGTCGGATTATGGCTCTATTTAGTCGATCAAGTAACTTTTTAAATATTCATTTCAAAATTATTGAAAACACTTTGAATTTGAATGCGTTTTTCATATTATTGATCGGAGTTTTTCCCAAGTAAGACCCGTCACAATTGCACAAATAAGTATCTCATCTGAAACGATGCCATATTATTTTCTCGGAAAAAGTCAAATAGAAGACCTTTATCTTTTGCGAATGCAAAAAGTAAGTCGTCTTGAAAAACTAATGATAGAATACGCAGAAAGAATAAATGTAAAAAGAAAGTAAAGTATTGCTCTCGATATTAGAAAATATAAAGAATAAATATTAAAAAATAAGGACTAAACAATCAAAGTCCACTCTAATCAGACCAATTGAAATATCCCAAAGAATATAGAAATGTAGCTTCAGCATTAGTCATCGAAACGGTCTCCTCTTGCGCAAAAGCAAAGCCCGAAGAAGGAGATATAATGGGTTTGAAAAATTCTCGCGATCACCGTATAGAGAATACGCCGGACGCTCGTGGGAGGGAGGGGAGGGGGGGAGAAAGTTATGTCTGGCAATATGCGTCATGCGCGCGCCTCGCTTCGACGGCCGCTTTTTCCCCAAGAGTAACGGTCCTAATTTTGCATTGGAAGCCAATTGAGAGGAAAAGTCGTACGGCATCGCGAGCGACAAGCGGAGTTCTTTTACCTCTCACCTTCGCCCCGGCTTTTCCTCTTATTCTTCTTGGCCTGGAATCCGCTTTCCTGAACAATGAGACGTCGTTTTTTTTCTTTCTTTCCCTTTCGAGTTGCGCTTTTCTCGAGTCTTTTATTTCGGGATCGAGAGGTGTCGCTGGGAATTGGAGATTCGCCTCGTCTGAACGCGATTGTAAGCATCTCCGCTGTTAGAGCGACGTGTGGTTTTTGGAATTAGGCTTTAATATTTCGCGAGCTTAAGGCAATGTAAATATAATATCTAATTAACGTTCTGTATTCTTAAGCAAGCATTTCAAACTTATTAATATTAATTTACGATATAAACATATTCATTTGTGTAATGCATTCAGGCTATAATGTTGCTTACCGACTTGAATTGTAAACCTGGAAAATTCATGGAATTTATAAATGAAACTATTATGTTTAATTAAATGATGGACGCATTTGCCTTTGAGCTTTGAGTAAAATTAAAGCAAATTAGTATTTTTAATTAGTTTACTCGTATATTGAACATTGCAATGTTTGCTTTTTCATTGTTTAAAAGCAAGATAAAAGATTAAAAGATATATAATCTTTGAACCGATCAGTACATTATATTATTAAGTGAGAAAAAAAATACATCTACTCTTGAAAGTATTTAACTTTGACAGCTTTAATTTGCTGCTCATTAATCCTCCTCTCAGCATAGAACGAATTTATACCATAAGCTCGTCATTGACGAGTGGCCGCGCAAAGTAGCGGTGGTCGGTATAGCTCCGGACTTGAAAAAAAAAGAGAAAAACCACGTTCGCGCTCGCTTAACTCCGGCGTCTTTGTTGCCGTTCAACTTAAAGTCAAGTCTAACTCCAAGTCCATTACGCAAATGCACATTTGCTTATAGAATAATTAACCTCCGGGCGCTTTGTGCATTACGAGCGACGCCGCGCCTCGTACAGTTGACGACTCCGGCTAAAGACTCGAGAGCTGATTCGTAGTTACTTTGATGTCTTTGCCTCCATTTCGCCCAAATAA
This sequence comes from Ormyrus nitidulus, assembly GCA_900474335.1. NCBI lineage: Eukaryota > Metazoa > Arthropoda > Insecta > Hymenoptera > Ormyridae > Ormyrus > Ormyrus nitidulus. The sequence continues at coordinate 1,955 of UCOL01004342.1, forward strand.
TTCCGGCTTGAGGAATCACTACTTGGGCGGCAATCTCTTTTTTTTGGGCACGCATAATTAAAGTGTTCGAGTGACAAAGAGACGCTTTGACAAAGAGGCTGCTTGATTAAATGAGAAGTGCAGTCTTATAATAAGCAGCGGCGCGGTGTGTTCGTTGATGCTGATGTGCTTTACTTGTTGCGCGGAAAAATGAAATGCTGAATGCGAGTGTCGTTCGAGACCGGAGTGATTTTCGTTCTCATGTAAGCGTGTTTAATTACCGCATAAAACTTTATATCAACGTCGGGGATAAGTAAGCTATGCTAAAAGCTTTCCTAAGGTATATACGATTTCTGCTGCTGCGAGTGGAACCAGTCTTACTTTAAATTAAAACTTTCCTAGAGTTTTTGAAACATTATTCTTGCATTTTGAATATAATTTAATAACCTTGCTTTCTTCAAAATATTTTCTTTGAATTGTGCGTCGAAAACAATTTTAGTTTCACTGGTTTTGCTACAATAAATAAGAAAAAATATATTCGATATTCCTATAATCCTTTCAGTGTAAATCCCCGAAAAGATAAAAAAATTCAGCAAATAAATGGCATTTCCCCCAGTACTAAAAGTAACTTGTATTAAGATTTTTAATATTAAATGAAAACCAGAGCCGTCGTTAAGTTGGCATTTAAAAAACTCGCTTATCCAAAGTGTAATCTGGATTTCTGCAAAAGGAAGATTACTCCTTAACCCGGCTAAGGATGATTCAGGACTGGCCTTCCATATTTTCAGCTCTTTTCCCCGGGTTTTTTTCCTCGGGACGGGGAGAGGGACCGGCGGCGTCTCAATCTTCTCGAAATGCGGAAACATAATTTAGTTTTCCGCGTTCGCGTGTAACGCTTCCCAATTAGAGTAAGAGCGGTGTCGCTAACGAAGTCTTAATTTCTTGATAACGCCAGCTATTATGCGAGCGCCGGGCGACGAGTCAGAGAAAACAAGTCGGTCGAAGTCTGCGGGAGCAAATAAAACTTTTCCTGCACCTTCTGCCCCTTCCCTCCCTCTCTATCGCTCTTCTTGCTTGCCTCCTCCCACCTTCGCTATTCGTCAGGGGAAGGTAGGTAAGCTATATGACCGTTCTCGAATCAACCCCCCCCCTTCGCTCTTAATTCTTATGCATTAAGGGAAAGGATGATTTGTTTATGGTGAACCGTCGCAGTAAAAAACAATTTGTTATTATAATGTTCTTGTAATTGTTTAATAGTTTTAATATTAAATGCATCAACCTCTTTAGATTATTTACCTTCAATAACCAAACAAACATTTTTATTTGTTACATACCAGTTTTTTAATTCGGTTTACTCTTATAAAACCTGTTTTTGACATTTCATGAACTACGTAAAAGATCTTTTCCATACTTCTCGCAATTTTATTCGATGCGAAATGTACCAATTTTAAATCTCAGTGGGAGTCAAACTTTATTGAGGATTGACGTCAAACACTAAAAATGATGACTTTTCTCTGTATTCCTTTTAAAGTTTCACAATTGATAAAGTAGCAATATTTTGTTTTATATAAAAACAAATTATGCCCGAAACAGTATTTTATGTTTTATTTTTAGCGGCAGTATATTTCATGTCATTATTTATAACGGCAGAGAAAAATATAGTTTTTTTTTTAATTTTATAGTTTTCATACATTTTCCTACATTTTTATAAAAAAAAAAATCATGAATATTTGAAAAAAAAAACATGTTGGAAAACCAAGCGACGCTTTACGATCAATTAATCTCGAATCATAAACTTTTCCGAAGCGGCACTCCTGGAAAAAAAATTCAGTGTAAAATCACTCCGGCAGTCCTAATTTCATCAAGCCGAAGCCAAGTTTATTCCCAGATTGAATTTTTGTCAGAGAAAAGGGTAGCAGTTAGCAGCAGCGTACCTTCGGCGTCGAGTTAACGAGATGTTAAGTGTCGGCTCGTAAAATCGGCCGGACGAAAGGACGATAGTTTGGGGCTTTGTGCGCCGGCTGACCTCCGCGAGAGCGAGAGAGAGAGAGAAATTTCAGCGAGCCAATTTTACGGTATCCGAGTGAGGCCAAGAAGGGCCGCGAGTTAACTCGGACGACCATTAACCCTACGGCTCGTCGTAGCTCATGCGAGTGCGAGAGAGAGAGAGAGAGAGGCCTGACGCATGCGAACTTTTCTACTTTGTGCTCTTGACGTGCCGTGATTAGAACTGTATTTTACGCTTCTTTCTCGCTCGTTCTCTTTCTCATCCCGGTTATCCAGCGGCAAATTGCTGCTGCAAACTTTCGCTCGGCGCTCCGTTAATGAATAGAATCGAATTCGCCGAGTTTGCCGCGGCGAGCTGCGGTGTACCTTAATATCGATATATACCGTGCCGCGAAGACGTGGATCAATGAGAAGCTCGGATGGCCGATGGCTCGCCTTTCATGCCCGCGTCAATCATTGTCAATTGCCGGCCCGGTAAAACATTTATTTTTCACAATGCGTTCGATCGACTATCATTAAACTCCGTAAACGAGCGTTTGATTTTTAGAAACAAGCAAGCGCCGCGCTTTCTCGGAGATTCGGCGACATCGATCGCGCGGAATTTCGAAATACAGCGCACGTTTTTCGAGTTGCGACGGCGCCTTTGAATTTCGGATGCGCCGCCGCACCTGAAAGAGCCAACTCGTCGGAATTTGCACCTATTCATTTCTGGGAATTTTCGCCTGGCAGGGAAGACACAAGGAGGAGCGAAAGTTTCTGCGTGGCCGCGTTCGGCTCATTTTTGCGTGGGAAGTGGGTCGCGAGCACGACGATCGCTCACCGTCAAGAGGTGACGATAAATCCTTGAGATAATCCCGAAGGCCAGCTGGAGCTTAATGCAGACCATTCTGCGTATGAAAGCTTCCTTTGGGAGCATCGCGAAGAAAGGTGGGTAAAGAGAGTTTATCGTGCTGAGCAAATGTTGAAGTTTGGTAATTGAGAAAATTTCTAGTAAGGGATCGAGGCATTGTTGGAAAATCCAAAATATTTTTTGAAAAATCCTGGACAATTATAGAAATTTCAAATTTAAAATAAAACCAATTTAGTTCGTTGAATTTTTAACTTACTTCCCAATTATTAACAAGACCTTTTCAAGAAAAATCTAGAGTAGAAGATGCTTGATTAAGAGGAGCAAAAAGTTGAATAATTTTAGCATTTTTATTCTTGGAAGAACAAACAAGTTGTAAGTTCGGAAATACCTATACGTATCAGAAATAAAGGTCTCTGCGAAGATAAGATCAACTGCAATGAACACAAGTTCGAAAGAGAAAAATCTAGGCCTTGCAAATTGGTGTTCTCGTTGCGACCCACATTTGCCTGTTCCTGATCAAGAAGTAGAGCGTGTAAAACTCGCGCCACTATTTGTTCGGAAGTTCGCAAAAACGAATAAAATCCAAATTTTTTTAGCGTTACTGTAGAAAAGTTTGATTACGCATTAGATAAAGTATTCAGAATCATAAAATGATAAAAATGCGATTTTCGCTGCGTTCAAAGCAATTTTCTAAAGAAAGTGTGTCAAGAACTTTACGAGGACGGCAAACGCGTTGAAAAAATGATAAGAGTTTTTCTGTATTAAAAGGTAAGGTATATAGTCTTTATCTATTGTGCGAAGAGATTAACGTACAGTCAACAGTAGTGGGTAGTGCAGTGCTTGCCAAAAGTTACGGATGCTCGGATTTCTGAGCGCCTAAAGTTCAGACATCGTCTGTTGGTACTTAACCGCGACAATACATAAACTCCAACGAAAACTACAAACTTTCCAGCAAAAACCAAGTTCGCTCGCTACTTCAATTAACATTGACTTTACAATACTAATGAAAACCCTAAAACTACTACCTACTGAAAATTATTATTTTATTCAAACATTTAGAATAAGAAGAACTGAAAACATTATTATTTTACAAAAGACGAAAGATCATTTGAATTCAGCCCCCTGCAAGTTTCGACTCGCAAAGTTTAAATGGGCTCATCTCCAGGGGCAATCCATTTACAAGAACTTACAATCAACATCATCGGACGAAAACTACTTGTTCAACAGCGGAGCCCCGCTCCCGAAAATATATGCCGCGGCAGCAGTTCTCGAAAATTTCGACGCGCTTCGCCCAGAGCCGCGCACTCGCAAGAGTGAAATATCACACCAATGGACTTCACTTTCGGTCTGAGAGAGATTCCGGCAGCGGAGCTCGTCAAGCAGAAGCGCGTCGGGGAGTAGAGAGAGAGAGAGAGAGAGAGGGAGGCTCGCTTGCGGAGCGTTCAATGCATATTTGCCCAGGGCAAACGCGATTGCGGCCGCCCAAGTGCGAGTCGAGTCTCGGCACGTTTCCAGCCACGTGCACGCCGCGCGCTCGCCCCCTTTGATCTCTCGCCGCCCGGCAAAAATGCGCTTTCGCACTCCCTAAGCGCGCGCGAGAGCTTCATGCGAGCGCCCAAACTGTGCAGACGTGTCGAGCGAGCTCTTTGCCCCCTGACTCCTTCTTTCGCGGCTGGCAAGTAAGTGGGCTGCTGCTGCGAAGCAACCGCCTCGAGACGACCGGAGTGAAATAACTGCTTAACTCGCTGCTTCAATTTTCTCCCACTTTACCTCCCGCGTATCAATATCCAAAATCCGTTCGATAAATAAATATCCATCCTTAAGGGAATCTTTCACATTCGAATAGGATTTCCCGGAGGGTATTGTATCAATATATACCGCATCGATCCCTTTTCAGCTGACCCAGAGTTTTGACCGCGTATAGGTAAGCAGAAATTTTCGCAGAAAGAACAAAAAGCAAAGTCCAGAAGCGATTTTCAAGCGTCAAAAGTAAGAGGGCGAGTCGAGCTAAAGTAGAAAAATTATTTTTATTTCCCAACAAAATCTATATCGAAATAAAGCAGGAATCGAGCGCTCTTCCAGGGCGAACTTTCTGCGAAAATAAAAGCAGAACGAGGCCAGAGACTCGAGCCCGTCCCGCCTCCGTAAGAAAACGTGTTGAGCTTCTTTCTCTCCTCTCCTTTTACAGTCGCATTCTACAAGGACAGGCGCACAAAACGTCCATCTCGAACTGCGCGAGCACACAATAACAGGACTGCCACTCGTCCCTTCCCCCCTGTCGAATCTACGAGCAAGCAACAAAAAACCGGCGCGGCCGTACATTTTTATGAAAATCGATGCGCGCGGAGAAAAGGGGAGCAATGAGCCGCGGCCCTCTCCTCGGATACACATCGATTTGCAGTTGAGGCCGAAGGAGCACTGCAGGCAGCGGCGAACGCAAAAAAATATAAACGCGCGCGCGAGAGAAAGAGAGAGAGAGAGAGAGAGAGAGAACGAAGCTGCCGAGGCGGAGAGAAAAGGGCCGGGAAGCGGAAAGCAACAACGCCCTTAGGCACGAGACTATCCTTACTTTGTCTGGCGTATAAAGCGGGAGGGGAAAACAAAGAGAGGCTCAGAGCTGCGGCCTGATGGTCGATGCGATTGCGCGCTCGCGCTATTTAAAAGTCAAAGCGAATGCAGATGAGGGGGCTGCGCGACACACTGCTGCTGGTCATAGAGACGTTGGCTTTTCTCCCTCCCCCCCCTCTCTCTCTCTCTCTTTCCAGGCTCGGCGCAACGTTGCAGCTAAGTGCGAGCTTGCACGTTACGACGTGTACGTTATCGAGGCGGGCTTCGGCGGCGGAGGATTTCTTCGCATAATGCCGGGGGTGACCTTGCGGAATGCATTTTTACTGAGCGCGCACACCCAGCTAATGGAGCTGTACGCTGTCGTTTTGGCCGAGCTTACGGGAGATACGCGGATTATTACGGTCACTTTGGCTGAGATTTTTCGAGAGATAAGTCAAGTGGTCTCGCTCAAATTGTGAAACTTTTTCCTTTTTGATCCTTGATTGTTCGACTGAATTTATTTATACATTAATTATTATGCAGAACATTTGTTTATTAGGACGGCATGTAAGCTATAAGTTTTGCTTACATGTCCATTCTATAAACAGGTTTTCTCTTTCATAAATGTAAACTATACAGTTTATTAATAAATAAAAGAAGGATATTTAACTTTGTGCTTTTCTCTCTTAATTTACGATATAGATGTATTACACTGTACTGTAGTGACTGATGTGGTTAATGTCTTATTTATTATTATCTTTCAAGTTTTCGGCAGCGAAATTGTCTATTAACTAAATCAAAATTTATTTATTAAGAACTTTAAATCAAGTTTTAATTACTTTACGAAGTAGTTGATATTGATGAATTTAATTTAAACATTACAGAACAATTGCTTGGTTAATCATGCTTGAGAAAATTTACAAGTAAATAATTAACGAAGGTATTTATAACTGAAAACTATACTAAAACTATCGATTGTCGAAGAGATTTTTGAAGTTGAAAAGTCCGTTTTAAAAAGTTATATATAGAAAATATAAACTGCAAAAAATGTTTTATCGATCGAGCTTACATGCGAGATGACTCAAAAGTTGCTTTCATTTGAGAAAAATATGCTTTATAGCTCAATAGAAGTTGAAATCTGCCTTCTATACTTTAATTGAAATAACGGTCAATAAAAAAAAGTCAACGAAGCTAGAATAACTCAGCGGCGGCCCGAAGAAATATCAGCGAAGCAAGAGAAGCGCAGTAGGAGGAGAAAGAGCTCGGCTGAATAGCGGAGCCCCCGGTGGTGACCGGCATCACGTGCGTACGGCTCATTCATCGACTTGAAGAGGCCCATTGTCCTCGAGACGCGTAATGTACACGGCGCAGAGACACATTGTGCGGCACCTGCCTTCGCGCCCGCGCTCCTAAATATCGATGCACGCAGTCTCACCTCCGCGCAGCTGCGGTCATTTTCGACGTTGCGGCTTATTGTTTGACTAGTGCGAGTAAAGGTGAACGTACTTCATCATTCGAGAATCAAAGAAGACTGCTTGAGAACTTTTTTCAAGATTTTGGAATGCGGTTAAGTTTTATTGCAAGCTTGTAATATTGCACGTTTTTTTTCATTAATAAACGAATAAGTTTTATGTTCTAAAAAGATTACGTACTTTCATTGAGTAGCTTGGGCAAAAGTTCCACATTACCTTCTTTTATTTAAAAAAAAGTCATTCATGCGAGAGACATGAAGTTTAACAATAGTCGATTTAAAATAGAACTAAAAACTCGGAAATAACCAAAACGAATCTGAAGTTCCAAGTCAGATAAATGTAAAGTAACAATAAAAAAAATGAATATCGGGTGAATTAGAATTTACATTTAAGTTAGTGCAATACTTTTCTAATAAATTAAATTTTATTAAAACCGACATTTCAGAAGCCAAACTTTTAATGAAAATATAAAATTTTCCCCATCAAAGATTCCCGCAAAACTGGGAAAAAAAAATTTCGGAAAATACTTTTACTTAACTTTTCATAAAATAAAGCAAAGCCTAAAACGTATTAGAGCAGCTAAATTTTTAACTCTTTCATTTTCGAAGAGACTATAATTTAATTAACGCGAACGCGAAGAGAGCGGTACTTCCGTAAATCGAGCTGTATCGAGTCGATCTACGTGCAAATGCGCTGGATTTTCCCTTCCACCTATATATACGCGCTGCTCGTAAGCATTGACTTTGGGCCGATCTTGAAAAGCCCCCGGGAAAATGACCGGAAAAATTTCCATAACATAACGAACCTTGTCACGACGAGGTTCGCAGCTCGCTCAAATCCTCCCCCTCCTGACTTGGCTGTAGAAATCAAAGGGGGGAGGCTGTTTTATGCGGGAGTGATCGCAGTTTATCTGCTTATTTCGAATGATCACGTAGCTTTTAAATTTATATCTATATAGCAAGTTCTATTAGAATGAAACGTAACTATATAGTTTAAAATATTATTCATATAATTTTTTGATAAGACTTGTCGCACTTTTGATTAAAAAAATAAGATTTTTACTGAAAAGTACACCATTTGTGATTAAATTCTATCATTTTTTCATGAATTTTTAAACAAACAGAAAAAATGTTCCGTTCACTTTTGTAATTTAAAAGTCATCAGAAGAGCAATTTTCCCAAGTATTATACTTTTTAATGCAGTACTTCTCTTTGTATCCGTCTGCGGTCTCCTTATCTCCTTATCCAGAAAGTAAGTTGGGAATGTCGTGGGGAAGAGGGAGCAAAAGTGAAAATATTTCTGAATCGTTTGAATCTCGGCAAAGGGGCGAAAAGGGCGCGTTAGCCAAGTTAGGGCTCTTAATTTACGGCGTCCTTCGGCCTGCCGTCCCCACCCAGAAACTCGATAACGATCACTCTCGTATAACTTGGCGGTTACGAGTCTCCTCTCTCGGCTGCTCCGCCTGTCTCGCTCCTTTCCTTTCGCGCCTCGATCTCCGGCCGAGTTCAGCGGCCGCCGCCGCCGCCGCCGCCGCACTCTCACAATTACGCTCTTCTTCGTCCGGATATTGCAAATATCATGCGCCGCTGTAATTCTCCCCGACCTTTACGAAAGGCAAACTTGCCAGACGCACAGTCGGAGAGCGGCGCGCCTCGAATCACTATTTGCCGCGAGTTTAATGATCTCGATTATACGCAAGTTTCCCTGCCGCTCTGTTGATTTTCCAACTTACTGCTGAGCATATTGATACTTCGCGCCCGGCTGCCCCTCTTTCCTCGTTATTCAAAGTGCTATAATGCCGAGTGCTTGCAATGGATTAGACGGAGGAATTTTTATGGGGAAGCCCGCTGTCGCTAAATGAGCATTCCCCAGGATGCAAAGTGATTTCACGACCTTGCAGACGTTCCAAACGTTCAAAACGCCCGGGCAGAGTATTGTCTTGATGAATGTCTTATAATTCAATCGTTTACTTTTCACTATTTAGACTAAAGAAATATTAGATATTCATCGGTATTGGGAAATTAAACAATTTTTGAAATACCCTCTACCTCTTACCCTTGAAAGACCATTTTCGAGATCTCACAAAAAGATAATTAAATGCTAATTATTCAGATTCAGCTTTACGTAATTTCCGTGTTAAGACGCGAACTAATTAGCGCTTTGCGCGCGGCAGTTTATGTTAATGCTTAATGTTTTTATATTACTAGGGATAAGATTTTCACTGTCTCAAGTTGCAGTGTATTGCTCGTGACCCAGATAGATAATTGAAGGCAATGGAAAATTATTCCGCAACAAAAAGCTGCTTGAAAAGCAATTAGGGGAAGTTGAAATTTTCATTGTTTCAGCCTGAGCTTAATGTTTGATATTACAAAATAGAAAAGTTTTATAAAATTAAATCATAAGTAAACGTCCTTCTTCATTTCAGCATTATTTATAAATTTAAAACGAAGTCAATAGGAAATTGGTTCGCGTAACAAACGCCTGGAACGCTCTCGGAAAGCAGCCGGCTTTGTCCATCTAATCGTTATGGGCCATCTAATTAGCTAAAAGGAGGCTGGCGCGTTTCGCAAACGAAGCGCAGCTAACAGCCTCGATCGTCTGCTTTGCAAATTCCCGGCCGAAGAACGCACGTAGCTCCGTACAATCGGCGTCGAAACACAGCCGGGGCGCTTGTTAGCTTTAAAGGTGACGAAGCGTAGAGCTCGAGAACAAGCTCCGCGAAGCGCGCGGAACAGCGTCTCCCGCGCCGCCCCTCCCGTGCAACTCCTTGACGGTCTTTCCTCTCTCGCGCCCGCGCGAACTCCCCAAATTACTTGGGCGTGTATATATATATACATATATATACATATTCGCAGGCGCGAACTTTCCTCGAGCGAGAGAGCCTCTCATTAAAAATCTATTAAGCCGCGCAAAAATGAGGGGGCGACGAATTAAATTCATGTCGAACCGGCGAAAGAGTTTCATTTCCTTTAATGGCGAAGGAGAGAAAGAGCGAGATTGTAGGTCACCGGAGGGGGGAAAAGGATGATTAAACGGCTCGCTTGTCGGGAAATTGCGGTATCTCCGCGCCGCGACTGAAAATATGATAATTAGTTCAATGGCAATATGTGTGAAAGAATTTATACGGCGAGGCGATGCGCCTCGAAGTCGAGTGGCTCGTTGTGTGTTGAGGACAGCGGGGTTTACAGAGCGAGTAATGAGGGTAACGCTTTTTTACCAGGTTTTTGCGCGGCCCTTGCCTTTGAGACCCTTTTCAGTGTGCGAGCTCTAATTTCTCCCTCCGCGTCAGCCCGCGAACTGCCTGAATATAGAAAGTTGTGTAAAAAGTCAAGTTGGTGCGGCTTATAAAGTTGCTAAATGCCTTTTTCAGCTGTCTTCGAACTTTGAAAACATGCTTTTTGACTGAAGTCTCAATACTTTTTTAATGGCCGGCGTTAAATCGAATATTCATCTGGAGGCTTTTGACTCTCGCGGTGTCATAACCTACATATAGGAGAGCCTCCCTTCGTTTGCATTCTAAAATTAGTAAGGGTACATTTTTTTTAAAGAATCATGTTTAGCGCGCAATTTCCTTGGAGGTTATTTAAATATTGCCCAACGGCCTGGTAATGAAAAAGAAACGCTCGCTGTTAAAAAAAAGGCGGAAAACTTAGTTAACAGTAGCCATCGAGAGTCGAGATCGAACTCCATTAATATCTAATTTACTCGGGAAGATCGCGCAAAGTATACGTAAAGCTCCGAGAGCGTAAGAGAGAGGAGGAGAGAATGCCACTATAGTTGCCGAAGCTTCCAGTAGATCCTAATGAAGCGAAACTTCGTTAATCTTAAAGAGAAAGCTTTCACAGTGATGAGGGACGCTTCGTAGGAAAACTAAATCCTCTAATGGCTGGCTTTATTCATTCTGTTGCATTAACAATATACATCTATCATTGCCTTCCAAATAAAACCCGCCTTGTTCATTTATTTTCTTTGCTTAATTCAAGAGAAACATGCTTGGTCTTCGTGCAAAATATTTATTTGTAATTACGTTGATTCTCCGCAAGATTAACAAAGCTGCATTACTTCCATTTTCTGCTTTTAATTAACTTTTCTTCTCGAGCATTGGCGTTACTCTCAATGTATCAAGAATTGATTGAACTTTTAATTAGTTAATTCGCCATTATCGATTTTTAAAGAACAAAAAATACACGAGGCCGAGGGTTATAACTAATTTCACTAATTAATCGTTAATTATAAGCTGGAAGGCGCGATTAGAACTTTTTAAAGCAAAATTAGCGAGCCCTAGAAATACAAGCCTCACTGTCCTGTTCTTGATAGCTTACACGGGCAGCAGCGTGTAAGCGTCTGACTATACAGAGTCCTTACTACTTGCGGTCTGCAGTTGCGTAACTCTCCCTCGACGTAACCTCAGAAGCACCTTTCCCCTTTGAAAAATCTCAGAGCAGCGCTGCCCCCTGAAACTTTGATAAAAAAACAAACCATCGAATAAATTCGCTTTAATCTTTCGTTATAATATCGTCGGCGACGTCTGTAGTCGTAAACCGTTGCGTCTACAGGTCGCGCATATGCATGAGAAGCAGCCCTCTGTTTGTTTCTCTTGCGTATATGCACGCGGGCGACAGTTTCCAAAGGACACCTTGTAATTACCGGCAGCGGCTCGTCTTGTAATCGTAACGCCGCTGAAAATTACGCGAGTTTCCTCGGCGAAAAGTAAGCACCACTGAGAACGAAAGTCGCTGCGGAGCCGGCCGTAAAGGAGCGTAATGAAAATCTTTTTTCGGCTATTTCATATCCTACAGTGGAAATTCGACGCTACGCGGAAATGGAATTTTGTCATGGTGTAAATATGATTTTTGTGAAATTTAACAGAATACACGAGTGCGTAATTCGGGGAAAGATTTTCCGTGTACATTTTTTTTTCCACGAATGTTTTTTACGGATTATTTTGTTGTAATGAAATTTTTTCAGCGACTCTCGACTATTTAATAAAATAAACAACGCATTTAATTAAAATAAAAGCAAAGTCATTTATTATCTTTATCCACTCGGCATCTATAAATTACAACGGAGCAATTATAGCGGCAACAATATGTACCGAGTTATACGAAAGCCCTCAATAGCAGGGCTTAATATGCAATTTTCGAGTAGAATGAATCGAATGCCAAAATTGAGCGGGGTCTTCCCAATAAAGCTTTTCAACAAGTATCACACACAACCGAAAATCAAAGCCGATCTCCCCCTCCGGAGCGTAGCTTGCCCCCTCTCCCCCTCCCCGCGAGTCTCCTCTCTCCCCCCCAAAGAGGCTGAGCGCAAGCAAACAGGGTCTAATAAAGCACATTAATAGGTCGCGGCGGTGCAGAGGCGAAAGACAGAAGTTTAAAGTGCCGGGTAGTCGGGAGAGGGCAACGGACGTCGAATCGATCCGAGAGTCCGCTCGCGGCCGGGGGCGCGCTGGTGGGGGCGTCCAGCGGCGGCGGAGTGGGGGGCGGAGGTTCGCTCGCGGCCGAGATACGCATCGCGGGACCGAAGGAGAAGCTGCGCCGTCGCCGTGGAGCTTGCCGAGCCGAGGCTGGGTGGGAGGGGAGAGAGAGAGCAGCGAGCGCCGAGCTTCGGCAGCGGGCTGCGAAAACAAGCGCTAGTGTGCGCGCTGCTGCGACGCGGCCCGGAGACACCGAGCGCTCGCGGAATCGTCCGCTCTCGTCCTGTGTATAAGTGAGTAGTCGAGCGGCCCGGTCACGTGCTCGTGTCTCGTCGACGCTCTTCTTGAAGTGCAGTGTGCTCTGTGTCCCCGACGAGCCGCCGCGCGGAGGAGCTTCCGCTTCCCGTCAGTAGTCCTAGCAGATAAGGTGAGTATCCTGCGGAATCACGTGCCGGATTCGAGTCTCCAGGTGGGACGGCAGTGGCTGGGAATGAATTAAGCCGGCAATGGGAGAGCGCTCACGTGCAGCCCGAGAAATCAGCGCCGCCATCTGCCGCCGGTGCATAATGACGTGTGGGTGCGGCAGACTGGGAAAGAAAGGAGGAGGGAAAAGAAAAAAAAGAAAGAGCCCCCGGCACTTGTGTCCGCGGGCCACTCGGGGCTGCGCGAGAGAAAGAGAGAGCTTTCTCTGTATTGTTTTCCCGGGAGACACTCGAGCGCGCGACTGATAAAGACGCAAAGGAAGCCCGGGGAGAAAGAGAGAACGCCGGATGATGAAGGGCTGCGAGGGGCGGGGG